>WTSP01022113.1:9556-20915 GCA_025331215.1 Actenoides lindsayi | reverse complement strand
CTTGTAGAGTAGGGCTAATGGTTGGACACGATGATCCCAAGGGTCTTTTCCAACCTAAATGATTCTGTGATTCTGTATTTGTATATATTCCATTTTTATGACTATTATTTTGATTTTCATTCAAGCTGTTCCAGTTCCTTTTTCTAATGGCTGAGTCTCTCTCCCTCATCCCCTTTCCCTTCCCCTCTGGGGAGGCAGGGGGGTTAACAGAGAGCGGCTGTTGTAGGTCTAAGGGGCTGCCCTGACCCTAAACCCTGAAAAAGAGAAACACACAGTGCAGATAAACTTGCAATTGCTCATGATATGGTGCAAGTTGCTATAAACTTCTTGCCAGCACTTAGTACTCAATCACAAATATTTTATTATTCATAGTCGAAACTAAAGATGTCACTAAATACTTTCATTTCTAAAATTCCACACATTCTTTGACAAATTCATTAGCTAAGTTTTCAAGTGACAGAAAGCCTGTGCTTTCCAATTTTTGCATGTAATTCTCTCCACCCACACACCACCCCAACAAATTTCCAAGTATTTTATTTGTTCCTCTGACTGAACATTCTTCTAAGCAAAAATCACTGTTATCTTAATTAGGAATACGAAAAAAAAATTACTTCCATATCACAATATGAAATATCTGCTTTCTATTTCTGTCATGTTACTAGTCACCATTTCAGTTTATTAAGAGAACAACAAAAAAAGCCAACATCACTTTTCTATTAAATACAAGAAATCTGATAGAAATGCTCTTAAGTGCCAGCAATGCTGTGAGTTCATGAGCTTTATTTCACAACCTCTGTTCGGAATATATGGTTTCATTAAGCAAACACATGCGTTCAAATAAAAGCAGTTAAAACAATGATAGTGAAAGTACTTAAAAAGCTGACTTCATAAATGCTTTTAATAACGAAAAAATGTTTAGTTACAATTAAGCTTCATGTTGGAATTCTATTGATTTTACCGTGCACGGTCAAAAATGTTTGGAGACCACGGTCCTCCAGTGTAATGCTTCTAGGCGGAAACCGAACAGGTTCCTTCCAAAGTTAATTAACCCAAATGACTTTCTACTGAAAGAAAATACATAATAACAGCCCAGGCCTGTGCAGTCCTGGCTGCCTTGGTCAGAGCCACATGGCAGCAGCTGCAGACATCAGCTAGCAGGCAGAAAGCATCATCACTTAATCATTTCTGCCTCCACACCAAGCCCCGTGTTCTATTCTATAAATGCTCTCCTTGGTTTTAGCATCACATTGGAAAGTTACAGTGGTTACACACCACTAAACATATCATTGAAAGAAGTTCATTGTATCAGCTTTTCTAAAGAGCAGTTACGAATTCTAGGCATAAAGGCAACAAACTCTGGCTGACAAAATGTGGGCCCTGACAACATTAGGAAAAAATGAAATGAAAACATTTTCGACATTTCTAAAGGCAAGGGAATAAGGAAGCTTCTCTGTATTCACATGGTACTAAGATAACGATAACTCAGTACAGAGACAGGGAGGAGGTTTCTGTAAAAGGCCATTTTCAAAAGAACCCACTCACCTTCAGATCAAGTCTTAAATTAATTGCTAATTAGATGCAATTCAAAATTTTAAGGGCACAACAGCAGCACAATATTGAACTGATAAATCCTTTACACTCTAAAACCGCTGGCTCTCCATAAACGATTTTGAGAGCCATGCAAGGTGACAAGCCGTGTTTCTTCCACGGCTGAACATTCTGACAGGCACGCAGGCACATTAGTAGGACTCAGTAGACTAAGTAGATAATAATTTCAAACACATGACTTTTAACCTACTTTTCAAGCACAGTATTACCAGCATAAGCACTCCGCAGCAATGCTCAATACAAAGTGGTAAAACCTCACACTGACTTCTTTCTATTTACACTTTTTGCTCAGACACATGCACGTGTCATCTTTCTTTATCCCTTTTCTCATCTAAGGAAAAAATACTCATCAAAAATACTAATCAAAACAAACTTATTAAAAGAGCTGGTGGTGGGGCTTTTCTTCCTCAATATCTTCTTATTTTATAAATATAGAGTTCAGTTTTCAACTAAATTGAGAATAATGGGATGGTAAGAAAAACCTTGCTAAGGATACATAAACTGAAAGGTGAATTTAAATTGGTTAAGGAAGGAGTGAGATAATACTGCTATTTGATATTTTTTTTAAAAATCTAGCTGATTATTATAGTTTGCCTTTTGCACTGAAATTGGTTGGAAGAAGATAATGGTATTTGGTATACTGCTATGGGGATTGCCTGATATCTCTTATCTAGGCTGTTGGCTAGGCCTTCATACTACAGTAGCAGAGAGTAAGAATTTTCTTCATTACAATACTGAGAAAAAGGGGGGGCCCTTTTTTTATTTCCCTCTTTTTATTTCTACATGCAGGAAGACTTTCAAAATGCCCGAGATTAAAAAAATGTACCACTGGAGAGCAAAACAGTGTTTGAAATCCTTAAAGATCCATTTCCTTTAAAAGGTGATACACATTTAAAATCTAAATCAGAACTATCTATGCCTTTAGATTGAAAATGAATATCTTTTTTTTTAACATCAGATTAATAAAGTTTTGAAAATACTCTTCAGTAGGCTAAGGAACAGTAATGGAGACTGATCTGACTGTATTAATGAAAGGAACTGTATAATGACCTGTGATCATACATGATTTCACCAGGCTTAAACTATTTGGTCCCCTGTAGTTATATTTCAAGCCCATCCGTGTCCTGCTCCCTGCCTGCCATACCCAGAATCTGCTTTTCTTCTGCATCTTGACTTGGTTTTTAAAGTTATGAGGAGAATATAGTGCAAAGATCTGTAAGCTATGATGTACCTTCATTTTGCACAACTTGTTTGCTACAGATGTAAACTGGCCTCTTAAGAGACTGGCTTGAAAAATTGTGTCTTCTGTACATTTATGGCAGAGAAATATATTCTGAAACTCTTCTTTTTTTTTTTTCCAATTTAACTAATATACACACCCACATCTACACCACATAGATATATATACCTCCTGACATAACACAGTAGTAAGACTCTGAAGTTCTTACATAAATGAGAATACACAACCAGAGAGAGCATGAGTGCATCTATTTCAACTGTTTGCCTATCTTCTTGTAGCATGAGAAGTATTCATTTTACGTATTTGTGACCTAAAGTGATGAGGTAAACTGGAATGGACAGTAACCAACTACTTGAACTAACAGCACCACTTAATAGTTTGTGAACTTGGTCAATTAAAGGAGCTGAATTAATAAAAGCACTTGTGCAAGTATTTGAGAGAAAATAAATAAATCAATCTCACAAAGTAATAAATGTTCACATGATAAACACAAAAAATCAGCATTAATCCTTGACTGATAACCAATGGTTTAGAAAAATTCACAGTGATCAGTACTGTTCATCATCACTCTGCTTGATTTGCTTGTTTTCTGACAGCAATCTGTTCCTCAGTTTAGCCAAGGGATGTATGCAGCATTAAGCCCAAGCTAGGCAAATCCAGACTAATCAAGCATTTTTAATGAGGAAGGTAACAAGTGGAGTTCCCTAACAACAGGCCAGTCATGATGGCCCAGATCCACACTCTAGAGATCTGTTATGTTTTTAACAGACGCAGTTGTGGCTCTTATACACTTCTTAATAAATAAGAGCTTGCTTTGCTTCAATATGGTGTCCTTTTGCTTTAAAAACCCCTGTACATTATAAATAAAGTGCAAGAACTGGGCACAGTTTGCAGTATTTTATGGAGTACTTTCTAGTGAGATAAGATCTTGAAAGCTTGGCATTAGAAGGAAATTTGAAGTATTAAAGAATAACTGAAATAATGAAATATGGCATATTTTCCTTAAATAAACTGCTGCCGAGAGTGAAAACTTTCTTACAACTGAAATGTACATCAAAAGTTTTACTCATATGCTACACACAGGGTATTGTGGAAAAATGATTCACAGGCTGTAATGAAGCAAGCGCTGGATGAGTAGTCACGTAGCTCTCCCAGTTCAGTGCCCGTGCCAGGCTATTTAGGGAGATGTCGAAGGGGATGCAGTGAGCCCCGCATCTCTGAAAGCATGCAATACAGAGCACCCAGCCTTAGCTCAACAACACAGGATTGGTACCATTTAAACATCACTGGAGTCTCCTCCTTCTTCAGTATGCACTGGAGGCACCACCCAGCAAAACTTCAGTAGGTACAGAGGTGAACATGAAGCAGCCCTGTGACATTTTCTGCCCAATGCGTTTTGTTCGCTTTAGATCACAAACACACATTCAGAGTTGGACATGCTGAGTTTCAGATGGCATCTTACGAGGCCAAGAACAGCCTAAGTGTTTAGTTTCCATTCTTAGCATCAAAGGAGCGTAAGGAAATGTCACTGGAGCTATTCTGTGTGCTGGTTTGCCAAAACAGCAGCAGTAACGCTGCATGAAATATGACAGAAGCTCAACCAACTGAACAAACAGCAAAACTGCTGGGAAGTCCTTCGCAGCAGGTCCTATTCTTATTGCTTAGTTTGCTCTTGATATACTCCTTACTGCTGACACCGATAATCTCACATGGCGACTGGGCACCTGAAACCCCAGCCACTAAACTCTAACTAAACTGGTCATTCACAGGTAGCCTTAAGAAGGAAGAACAACAAGACCACCCAGCACCATAACCAAGCAGCACACTAACCGAAATACATTCAAACCAACAGCTGGTTTTACCCCTTCACGCCATGGCTACTGACCTTGGCAAACTCTTCTGCTACACAATGGGAGGAATAAAAATGCATCCAGGGTCATGGGAATGCTGGACAAAAGTAATGAAAACCACAGAGGTTACTAACCACGCAGCAGGCATATGTGGCTCAGTTGGTCCTTGGACTGCAGCGACAGCTCATGGAAATATTATGTAGGTTGTTTTCCTCTGCTGTTCCCCAGGCAATCCCTCCTAACCATCCACAGAAACAACATACTACGCAAGATGTCTCTTCTTTCTGACCCAAAATGGTAATTCCTATGTTCTTCCTAGCGTTGAATGTAATGCATTTGAGTGTATCTTGTTTAATGATACAGCTTCACAATACTATTTGTATTATAAAGCAATATAACTTTTCAGGTAGATTATTATATTCAGTGTTCACTGGTAGATAAAGAGTTTTGAGAACACATTCATTCTCTTTTGACACCTAAATCTCAGACACCAAGAGTACTTATGCAGGGTTAAGCCACAGTTGGACAGCTTTATATAAATAGAAGAGAAAAAAAAAATCAATTAAGTGATTACATATTATTTTATCTCCTTCCTTCTTTTCTCTCTGAGGACACACACAAAAAAATTATACAAATCCACAACATACATAAACTGACTTAATTCCATTCGGAGTTTCAGACTTGGCCTCACCTATAGAGAAGAAAAATAATTACAGCATCCACATAACAAGCAAATAGCTCTTCCTAGCTCTGAATTAATTTCATTTCCTATAAATTTATGTCTAAATTAAAAACGCTCGTGGATTACCTCTGTCTGACAAGGGCTAATCTCACCCTCTTTTAAGTTTTCCCTCATGTGGCAGTGGACTGCAAAACATCTTCCTGCTTCCCACCCACCCACTTTCATAAAAGCCACTGCAAGTACAAGATCTCTGCTGTTACGTTTGGCTGACGCTGGATGTGTTCAAATGCTGCGTGTGGAAAATCGGCACCTAAACAGACAATTTCATCCATGTCTCCATTTCAGCTGAAGAAACTCTGTTAAAACTTTTAGGAGAAAAAGGTGACTGATTTTGTGCTACTTCAGTGAAAAACTGCAACTCATTTAAAGGCAACAGATGTGGTGGCCAAGAAATTAAATTACAGCAGCCAACTCTACTCCTAATAACCTTATTTTTCTTTATTCACAGAAATATTCACTGCTCTGATCTAGCCCTCAAACTTTAAGGTTTCCTCTTGAACTTTTATGAACCTAATTTTGCCACAACAATCGTATCTTTTTAAGATGTCAGCTCTGTTCCTAAATATTGATATTTAACTTAAAAATAACAATCTAGCCAAAATCTACATTAGGAATTCAAGTCAACATTTAAAGATGAATCTGACCTACCATTTGAGTGCAAAGAAATTCTCTCTACTACTGAATGTAGTCGATACTAAGGGACTTCACATTGGCATTTGCTCCACCAACACGCAGCTGAATTGTAGTGCACACAAACCATAACTATCCTTCCTCTCCTGTATTTTCACCCCAGTCCTCAGAACTTGGACACGTCCACCTTCATAACTGAATACATAAGCCCAAATCTGCCATTGGGCAAATCTCCACCACTGAAGGTTTCTGGGTAAAGCAACTCTGAACCGTTGTCCTGCTCTCCAAGATTAGCAACTGTCCATCCAGTGTTCACTTCCCTTGGCTCCATCTCCCTCCAGTTGGATCACTGTGTCCTTCTGGGACTCTGACCTACCTCTGTGAACGGCCTTTGCTAGAGATGCCACTCCTTTCCAGACAAGAGGACAACCGAGGCACACTTACTGTACACCTCTACACTGGGGGCACGTGCTACCCAAGTCAGTCATTTAGTTCTGATTAATGTTGAGTGGAGAAAATGAGGTTTCTCTTCATATCATAGTGAGGAAAATCAATTTAAACCGAGGCATTAATAGGAAAGTCAGGAAACACAAAGCACTGGATGCAGCCTCACCGATCTGAAGGTGAAAGCCGACAGGCATTATCTGAAACTCAGATGAAATCAAATGTGACCAGAAAGTGAAACTAGAATTACACTTTTATTAAGTCATCCATTCCTAGAGAGAGGATGAACAATTCTCGTTACCAGAAACTTTCACACCACTACTTCGTTATAATTGACAAACCTCGTTTGCTCTGTGCTAAATTTTGCACTGAACTTGTGCCAAGCTCAGCAAGCCCGTTGCTATTCTACTGACTGCCCGGCAAAGAAGATTTGGACACCACGCATGATTTCTTATTTTGAGAAAAGTTATTTGAAGTTTGCTTTAGTGCCAATTGCTCATTAGGGTCAGATCCCTTTCCCTCCATGTGACTTAGTCTCTGTTGGTCTTACTTGCAGCCAAATACTCTCTTAGCTGGTGTATTAACTGAAGGCGAAAAAACATGCAACATGAATTAATTTTATTTACTTCTCAGATTATACAAGCACATGTATCCAATAAATCCTAACACATGTACAAAAGTTAGAATAAACTTAGCTGACTGCCTTTAGAAGACAGATCTGCATCCTGCCTACAATCTGCTGTTCTGGACATATATATTTACACTATTACATAATTCAGAGATTACAGTTCACAGAATCTTTCTGAATTTTCCCAAAGGCAATCCACATGAGCCATGGATTCTATTCTGTGAAGCTTTACACACCTAATTTAAGGTGAGGAGACTGCAAAGACCGAAGAAATGTAAGCAGAACAGAAGGCAAAAATCAAATTAACTTAAGCAAGCTGGTGATTCATAACCTGCTTGAACTCAGCCATAATGGGTTTTATAGAATACAAAACGTGGAAGCACACCAAGGCAAAATTTTATACACACAGATTTTTGTTTTAATTGAAATAGAGTCCATTAAATCCTTTAAACTGCATATAGGGAAATGCATTGAAAAGACTTTTAATGAACTGTTGAATTAGTACTACTACCGATGGAAAGTCAGATGAATGATCTGATCTCTACTGGCAAAGGGAAGTCTGCTTGAAAGGCAGTGTCCCCCTTGGACAGGAGTAAGGAGGAAAAGGAGACCTTCACCCTAAATAATCTTTTGCACCCTGCAACAGCATGGGTTCAGACTGGGGATGTGTGTGCATATGCTCGAGCCAGGGGATAAACAGGAGGGATAAATGATTGCCAGAGTTACTAGGAAGATGGAAACACGCTTCCCTCCGTGCAACTGTCCTCGTCTTCACTTTAAATTCTGCTCTAGAGAGGACCTTAAATGTATAAAACAACATAAAAAAATACCAGTCTATTTCTTATCATATAGAACATTAGCTGCAACTTTCTCTTTATGCAGGAGCTGGAAGGGGAAAAGGCATTACTTCAATCTCTGTATGCTACCACGCCATCATTTCGTCAGCAGATTTAGGAGGTTGATGATGTAATACACTCAACGTGATTTTTTAAGTTGGGGATTTTTGCCACAAAATGTGTTTTGGGGCAACGATCGCAAGAGGTCACTTGTAGATCACGCTGAACATTCGGGACAGTCACAAAACCACTATTAAAACTTCTTAAGAATAACAGGCTATTGTAATATCCAAAGGGCGATCAGATTTCACACTTCAAAAAGAGCACAACTGCACTGAGCGTTCTCATCCTCTGCTGAACCCCAAGCGCGGGTGAGTCATCGAGCAGCGTATCCTTTAACACAGTGGGATCACCAACTCGCCAGCCCAAGCACCAAAATTAAAACTTTATGAAGCACGAAGTCACTTCGCTGGCAGTTTTTCCCTTGACTCAGGAAATATTTGTGAATGTTGTGAATCTGCCATTTTCTGGTTTGGGACTTTTACAGTTTTCTTTCTCCTCTTTGTGCAGGGGCGGGCAGAGAGAGGAAGACCGTGAATGGCAGGAAACGGGACGCTTGTGAATTATGACTTATGTGCATTTTCCAGAGTGAGATATTTAATCTCACCAACTCTGTGATCGTAATGTTTTAACATACAAATGCTTAAGACGACACACAGGAATGATACGATCTTGTAGTAGGATTGTTAGAAACAAACATTTGGGGTTTTCTGCTGATCTCATTAAGCAGCAAGAAATGAAGTTACTGGTATAAATCATTATAGGCACAGGCTGAGTTACTGGTATAACTCATTCTCTAATTTCTTGATGGTGGGGTTGGAGAGAGGGGATACATTTCTTTCAAAGTGCAAAGCAACATATAATCTGACCATTAAGTTCCTGAACGATGCGAGTCAACATTTTTAAGAAAGATGCTATCTGGGGTGCTCTTCCAAGCATTGTTAGCATAAATTCTGACTGCAAAATTGGTAAGAAGCACAGCTGGGGTCAGAAGAAGTATCTGCTGAGTCAAAGGACAACAACATAATAATTCATAGATATCAACAAATGAAACAGTATTTTGTTTTCTGTCCAGGGGTAGGAAGTTGAAAACAGGCCATCAGCTGATTACTGGAGCCTGTACTTTTCTGTAGACGAGTTGCTATGACATGCAACTGTCCGGAGATTAAACTGAACCTGGGGCTTTCAGAGATACCAGGGAAAGTCCTGTTCTCCTGCAGGCTACAGGGCAGTTGCTATGTTAATCCCCCAAGCTAGGTTATCAAGCGTACCACCTAGATACACCAGGTGAGTACAAGCTCCTCACTTTTCAGGTAGCATTTATTTACACATTCTGCTGTAACTGACAGCTGAAGCAGGAATGAAGGGAACCAGAATTACAGAAGTAACCTTCTCAGACCCAGCTTGGTTCATTTTGTCAAAAAGGTTCTTGCATTATCATGCAGGAGGCTTAAAAAAGGTTTGATAGCTCTCCACAATCTGAGAAATTAAGTTTAACTTTGCACTTCAATTAACCACAGAAAGTGGTTGATTCCAGTTCTTTGTGAAGATGATTCTGCCAAGCCAAGCATCTGATTTGCTCTAGCTGAATCCAGACCAATCTTGTGTATCAGCAACATTTACCTGCTGAAGGCTGCTGGGAAAGAAGGAACTCTTCTTTTCATGAAATTTGATCTTATTTTTGTGAGCTGTATCTTCAGTCAAAATAAATAAAAATTTGCACTGCTTTTAACCGAGAAGAGCACTGTCCTGATTTCCTTCCCAGCCCTGCTCGCTACGTTCCATGGCCCGTTTGTTTAACGTGGCATGCATCTGAATGGTTAAATCAGTATCACATTCACAGCCCAGTGCTCCACAAGCTTATGTTTCATTACAGATTGTACACGTGCTGAATTCTTGTCTAATGACCATGTACCAGGGCACGTTCAATTATTCTCTTTGGGTTTTCGAAAGAAACAGGAAGTTTGGCTATAAACAATGCAGTCATAGAATAAATTTCACCACGGCAAGTTCATTTGAAAACTATGCATTCTTTACAACACAGCCAGGAATGGCATTATGAGAACCAACATCCTGCTGCACTCCGTTTGAAATTTGGGGGTTGTTTTTTCTCGTCGTCGTCGTTGTTTTGGGGTTTTTTTGTAATAATACTTAGGCAATACAAGAAAAACACTTTTTAGTTAATACTGGATGTTTTGTGATGAGCATTACTTGAAAGATGTGGATAGTGAATCAAAAGCAGCTGCTACAAACCGCAGGAAAAATAACAAGTTTGCTAAATTTAGTGTATGTTATGAAATACATTGAGTGGAGGAAGATTCAGCCATTGAAAAGTTCTATCAGCTGGGAAAGAATGACTATAGAATATTTCACTCTACTTAGAAAACAGAGATAACAGACAGTAAATCAAGACAAAATCTCTAATAAGGAGATGTCAGTTGATCTACACTAAAATTTAAAATGCACCTAATTTTTTGGTACATTTCTGCTTTCAACTCCTTTCAATAATTAATAACAATAAATAATAATATAATAAAAAATATCCACCTAAATGGTAGCATTAATAGAATAATAAATAAATAAATAGTATAATAAAAAGAAATAAAAAAAAACCCAACTATTATTCTACGGCTTGCAATTGTGCCTAGAAAAAGCACAAGATTATTATTACTATGCTGCATCTTTTAATTATTTTACAAACAGGGCAACATTTCAAGTCCAGTATTAAACAAACAGTGTACACTTGGATTATGAAAAGCATTTTCCTAAAATAATCAATAATGTCAGAGTTCTTCACTAAAAGAGCAGAAAAATTGCTTTCCTCAGCCATCTATTTAATCTTAACTAATTTTAATGTATTTCGTGCCAAGGTTTTACTTATTTTTTAATTTTCATGTGGGAAAGAGAATATTTAAAAAAATAAACATAACAACAACAGTCTGTAATTATAGACTGGATTGGGTATTCCCTGGGTTCTGGCTCCTGAAGATTCCATTGCAGAGGTTTTGTGCAGTGCTTTACATCAAATGGGAAACAAAATACCTATTTTTGAAAGACTGAGGTTGCCCCCAAACGTTTAATTCCAGCCAAGCAGCTGACACCCAAACCCTCACCTATCTAAAAAGTAAAGAATTGCCTATCAGTTCTACACCCTGCCATTTACACCCAGACCAATCTTGCCAATAAATGCACGTAGACAAATCCATTGCATCCCACTTGCACACGTGTGTGGTGTGCTGGCCTGGCAGAGCAGAGCAGAGCAGAGCAGAGCAGAGCAGAGCAGAGCAGAGCAGAGCAGAGCAGAGCAGAGCAGAGCAGAGC
>WTSP01022111.1:0-14207 GCA_025331215.1 Actenoides lindsayi | reverse complement strand
GGGGGAAGTGCTGCATACTGGTATGTTTCAGTGCCTAGGTGGAGCATTCACATTTGTGCAAAAGAAATCTTTTCTAGCTTTGGGTTACATTCATATTCGGGGACTTGTTTCAACTCACAGAAACAAAGTGCTAAAATGATATGCAATATACTTACCACTCCCTCGTTGTCTCTTTCACAGGGTACTTGATACCTGCTGGTGGCTATTGAACAAGAGTCAAAGCCAGAGCTCAGCCTCTGGGAAACTGTGTTTCTTTAGATGTAGAGCCACTAACTGATTATTTTGTAACTGTCCTCACTTAGTCTTTGTTATCCCATGCCTACATCTTGGTGAGGGTTTTTTTGGTTGGTTGGTTGTTGTTTGGTTGGGTGTTTGTTTTAAAGAGGATGCTGGTTTTATGTGACTTTTTAGTTCACATTTGGAGATGAAGACTGACATAAAACTGTCCCATTATGCATACTTGTCTATAGGAGGCACTTACAACATCTCACTTTAAAAGAGGTTTTGAGTGGATTTCAGTTCTTAAATATAACATTTTAGTTTTTTACATATGGAACTTTACATATATTCTGGAAAAACTGTTGTTTTTGTCTGACAATGAATTGTGAATACCCAGAAAATGATACTGAAAATATTCTTTTTTGGGGTTACTAATTCTAATGGCAAAGACAAGAACTGTCTGATGCATCTCTACTCTGCAGTTTTCATTATCTGGATGGAAAGAGGAAAGATCATATTCTGAAGGTAGTCACTTCAGGGAAACGCCATTCTTTTCCTCTTGTGTACCTAACACAGAAAGAAAAAAAAAAAAATCTCAACATCTGACTTTCTATCTTAACTTTTCCTACATATTACCTAAAATTCCATCAAGAAGAACATAACTGTCTCATCTCCCTTGCCTGTATCAGACTTGTTCTTTGCATGGAGAGAGATTCAAATTTTATGTAAGTCCTCCCCACAGGAGTAAGTCCTGCTACCTGTTAGCACAGTGCCTGATTCTTCAGAAAATTAAACAAAATGTGGTGTCTTTAATGTTGCTGACTGAATTACAAATTGCGGAGCTGGCGTATCTCTCATTTTATTCATCCTAATTACAATTGCCCTGTCACTGAGATGCCAGCCTGACTAAGAGCAAATCAGGTAGTGACTCCCCAGGGTCTTCTTTGTAACAGGAAGGCTGTCTCTAGTGGCTTCAAAATGACAATTTCCTCTCTTTTACTTCAAAGTGGAGTGTTTCCCCTGGACAGTTTCACATTTGATTATTTTCACTAGCCTCTCTGTCTTGAGTTGCTTGATTAGCATCTCAGTCACCTAAGAAATTAGACTAAAGTTTGTGCTTTCAAAAAAAAAAAAAAAAAGCTAGTGAAAAATTATCTTTCTAATAGCGAAGGAGTTGAAGGTATGGGAGAAATGAAGCTCTGACATAGTCTTGCTGCCTTAAACTGCATCTGTTATGAAGGAAGACCTGGCTTCTTATTTGCGAAGTTTAAATATTTCCCTGCAGAAATTTTAATGGGATAGCTAACTCATACTCATGTTTGAAAAACTGTGCATCTATTCTTTTGATAAGCAACTTTAAAAACGATATCATAGACTCTAGCCAAATAACTAGGAACAGAGTCTTTGGCTCCATTGTAAGTGTGGGACTTACAGATTCAGTTGCTGAACTTCAAGATTTAAGTTGCTGGTTATAAACTTTCTATCTTGCTATTTATAACACAATGAGAATACATACACACCAACTGTGAAGAGAGTTGTGTACAAATAACATGATGCTTTAGTATTTCACTTTGAAGGTCTGTGTGAAAAGCCAGAGTTCATCCTAGGTGTCTGGGGCACATGAGGCTTGCTGCGGTTAAAACTTGTGGTTCTGCCTCATCAAACTGTCTAATTTATCTGTCTTTCCAGTTTGTTATATACCTGTTACCCTAGTTCCTAGACATCAGATGTAAGAGTTAACACAGGGTAAGTACTGTCCAAAGAGACAGAAAGTGGTCATATCTTTTGTGAATCACTGTCATGTCTGTGTCCCTCAGGGTTGTCTTTGTTGCTTCCCTTTCTCTTACATAATGCAGCCAGGAAAGAAATAAAAATTTTGAGAAGGCAAGATTTTGCACTTTATCATAGAGTAATGAAGGTATGCTTCATCTAAACAGAATAATGAACAGGGTTTTTTTTTCCTTAGTTCTAATGGTTATTGCATTAGTTTTCTATTCAGTTACATGATGGTGGTATTTCTGTACATTTCTTCCCCATCTAGAAGACTTACAAAAGTAAATATAGAATTATTTAGTATCACATGTGTATCTCATTCTGAAGTGAAAGATGGAATAATTTACAGTGTCCAGTTGCACTTAATCAGATGATTACCGTCTTTCCATCTGCTTGTAAAACATTCCCACCTTTCACTAATTTGTCTAAATTTCTGCCATTCCAGTCAACCTGGAATTTATTACTGCCCACTTACCCTGATTTACTTGTGAAATTATTTGCATGGTTTCTGTCAATGTTGTTTGCATATCTTTATTATGACTACTGCTTATTTAGGGTCAGATTTGATTTATGTGTGTTTGGCATGGTATGCCCAGTTACTTAGTTTTCATTTCTGATTTACACAAAGGGAATGAGAGAGGCAGTAATTCTTTTTCTCTTGATGCAGAATATGTGCAGGACCAGTAACACCTGAATAAGAAATTATTTTGGTTTGCTTTATTTTGGTTTTAGTGTTAAGCTCTCAAATACAAACAATTACATGTTTTGTCAGGCCTTTATAGCAAATCAAAATTAGTCTTTCCTTGTGTTCAGCTTAGATCAAAACCCATGTAGAACCTTGAAGGGAAAAATGTAATTACTGAAGCAGGAAAACTGCACCAACTGGAAAAACTCTTTTTCTGCTGTAGCGTCATCATCCTCACTGTAAAGAAAAAGCATATGTTCTTCAGTAGTGACACCACGACATGCTGTTTGATGTGCCTTTTGCTTTCTCTCATGCAGCTTTATTCGTATGTTAAAACCCATAGCTCACCTTTGCTCAGAGAAAAATGAGGCAATAATTCTTTGCACTCACATGTTAATACAATTGCATACTAATCATGTTTCCACCTATTTTTTTCCATACATTATTGTGGTAGACAGGTGAAAGATATCGGTATTTTCCTCCTACTCCAAGTCAAATAGGTAATTTCGTTTCACTGAACTGAAAACCATTTTGATGTATCTTAAATCAGAGTTGACTTCACAGTCCAACAATTGGATTCAGGAGCAGACTTGAGACCACAGACTTCTAATAGAGCTAGAAATGATGCAACACATCCTGTTTGCTACTTTATGACTGCTTCCTACAGAGTTTTACATTGCACACATGAAGGGTTATCAGCTGATCTACACTAACTTATCTCTAGTTGTAGTAAGAGGCTGAGTTGGCAATTTTTGAATAGTTTGCAGATCAGGTAAGTGTGGGGGTAGAATTCATATAATTTAAATGTAGCCATCTTGAAGTTAGGTCTCTGATGCAAAGCGTTGGATTATAAGAGATTCATTTTAAGTCGAAGGAAGGAGAAGCATCTGTGAAAGTAAGTAATTTCATCTGTTACAGAGAAATATCTTAGGCTGATTGCAGCTTTGGCTGTTCTTAAACAAGCACAGAAAAGTATTCCTAGATGCAATGTAAAATTAATAGTTCAGCCTTTACTAAGGTGGAATAGAGAGTATTCTGTGTATTTTACTGTAATCACTTAATGTAATAATATAGTGATTTCAGTAAGCTTCATTTAGGCTCAATTGCAGTAGCACTAATACTGCAGAACTTAGTTGTGCAGTCAAAGAATGACCAGTTACCTGAATATCCTTCTTCTTTGTCCTTCATACAACCATGGTGGAAGATGGTCCCCACAATGTCTTATTGCATCAAAATAACATTATTACCCTTTTACATATGAGGACAGTCTATACAGAACTTTTGAATATTTGTCAGTGAACTTGTACCTGAATATGAATAAAATCTAGGCCCCTTAAATCTCAGTATTATGCTGAATTCAGTATTCCTCTTTAATAGTCACCTTTCCCACGGTGTCTAGAGAATGCTGCCATTCTACAAGCCAGCCTAATATGACCCAGGATGAAAGGCAATTTTTTAAAGATGTGTTTGTTTCAGGACATTTTCAGACTTAGCTTTTTCTTCGCTCCTGCCCCTGCTTTTATTCCCTGGTATGAGAGAGATTTTGCCTTTAGAGAATGGCTGCTAGAGAGACTGAGAATGGCACTGCTAATGCAGTAACATGAGGTTCAGTAAACTAACTTTCCTCCTACTAATGAAAATTGCTGCTAGGTTATGGATGAATCTTATTTCTCTGAGGAGTGCAGGATATCATCCTAAAGTCTATCTCACTTCTGAAAACTAAGTAACGATACAGGCGATGATGTTATTTGACACATCTTGTGCATTTGTGCCATTCATTTTAGAATGCCATTGTAAAAATTCCTCATTCTCATTAGCTGGTTGCTATGTCATTAACTCACTATAGAGCCCCCATAATGTCCCATTATACTGTACTTTCAAGCTTTTGGCTGTTAATTAAGCATGGAACATTCTCGTTTGTTACAGGGCTGAAATTAAAGGAAGGAAAACTTAAATTATGAATAATACTGTTAAATAATAATAATAATAATAGGATTAATGGACACCCAACTATGTACATAATTAGCTTAATTCCAGTGAGAGGGTGATGGTGAATGTTTTATCAGTGTCACCAAGACCCCATAGTATAATTACAGACCTATTTGTTCAATGCTTAGCGTGTGCTATTCATTATATTATGTGAAGAATTGAGCTCTGCTTGGGGAAAAAAAAAAATAGGGCATATAGTTTAAAACTGATTCAGATGTGTTCTTTTATGTTTTGTTTGTTGAGAAAGTTTTTTGCTTATTTCATTCGCTTGTTCCTGTCCTCATTTTTGATTATAATTAAAATGTCAACATCTACTGAATTCATGAACAAAATAAGCTACAGTGATGAAAGAACAGGCGTCCAAAATGAAAGGGGAAAATAAAAATTGCACTCACTCCTAAAAGTATCCCCAGTTAAAGATTTTTAAAGTAGAGGCAATTATGTTATTTCTGGATCATTCAGGTATACTTCAAGCAAGTCTTCCAGACTTCCACCCACTTATAGGTACTGCACAGGATCATTCAGCAAAGGTTTTTGTTATGCAGGCCAGCTATATGTTAAAATTGAATATATGACACTTGCACTTCTTGTTTCTGTTTAAAGCTGTCTCCAACTCTGCTTATCAAATTTTCAAAGGTAAAAAAAACCAACCAGGACAGTTACTTATATTCCTATAAGCTCAATTATATATATTTCATCTTTTCTGGGTTACCTTCCTACACCATTACGACTTTATATAATTGAGCACTGAGTACATTTGAATCAGAAACTGACTGCATGTCACCAGACATGGCTCTTTAAGTCTAGACATCTACTTTTTATTTCTTTTTGACAACCTGTGAAAAGCGATATTGAACAATAGCCTGAGGAACACAATAATTTTGGTTGGAAAGGACCTTTGGAGGTCATCTATCTCAACCTCCAGCTTAAACCAGCGATAATTTAGACCATGTTTTTAAATGTTGCACACAGCATTTTGCAGAGTTGGAATTGAGTCCTATTTATATATAAATATTCCCTGAGACTATTTGAGGATTGAAAGGGGTAAGGATCCTAAAATATTAGGCATCTGTTTTAGCAGGAACTGGTTGAGAAAGGTGTTCCCATCCACAAAGTATTGTTTCAAAACATATTTTTCTCCTGCATCTCCTGCATCTCCTTCCATCTGTCACTGGAGTTGCACATGAAAGTAGTCATGCTGACTTCTAGTGAATACCTGTTGAAAATGAGTGAATAGATCTAAACATAGGACTAAAAAAGATATACCTGAAGATTAACAATATGTGAGTAGTTTTGACACTCCATTAGGGCAGAACAATGATTTGAATTTAGATGAATGATCTAGTGAGGACTCCTGTCTATCTTGGACTGTGTGATTGTGTTTTTCTTTTGATTTTGAAAGGAATGTAAATTTAAGACTCACAAAGTCTTTGATAGTGTGAATTGTAGGAAAAAAACCCAAACCAAATGAAAACACAAAAACAACAACAACAAAAACACAAAACAAAACAAAAACTTCATCTTTGAAGCTATTGTTTTGACTGACTGCATTTTCTTGGCAATCACAGCTATTTCAATATACTCCCTCTTTCCTCTAAAATAAATTTAAAAAAACCCCAAAACATAACCACGTTTATTCAAAATATTCCCAGCAAGATTCCCTATTTCTCCTCCAAAATAGTACCTTGAATGAGAGTTAAATACAGGCAGACCACATAGTACACAAACCACCATAGTTTAAAGTTTAGTGTGGATGATCTTATTCATTCTCCTATGAATGGTTATCAGCTACTTGTCTGGATTTTATCCTGTTCTTTGTTTTACTTCTTTGAAACTAATTTTGGAAGTGCATGTCAGGGTGGCTAAACACTGTCCTTGAGAAAGTCTTGTTGTTGAAAGGCAATAACTTGCAGAACATGCTATGATTACAGTAGTGTTGTGATAGCTCTTAGTCATATAAGCAGCTGCTTTGGTTTGATATTTTACCTTTCATGTCTTGACATGGAACCTATGGGACACTGTTCAAAAATATTCCTCCTTTTTATCCTGGATTCTGGTAAGCAGGAAGCCATTAAATGTCTCTGTAAGACACAGAAATGTCAGAGACCTGTGAAATGCAGTACTGATCCTCTGACCCATGATTATGATTTTTCCATTACATACGGTCCCTATTCCATTACAGAATATGTCTAATTTGCTTTCCATCATCTCCAGAGATCTGTGTAGCTCTGTCCAGAGATACTCTTGCCTTCTAAATAACAGTGCTATAAGTAACTTCCTCTTCTTGATGTGGTCAGTATAATTTCTAAATTATTTCTCAAAATGTTGTTTCCAGTCTATGTTTTTAATTTTTCTCAATATCAAAGCATTTTTTTACAGATATATGTCTCTGGTTCCTGGTTTATTTCCAGACCTATGCAATTTTGTATTGTTTGGAAGGTCAGAATTTTCAAGGTCTTCATCCTCACCCTAATCTAACAGCTCACTGAACAAGGATAAAAGAGCTTGATTAGGAAAAGATCTAAGTTCTGTGTTTTGCTTGTGTCTAGTAACAATTATTTATAGTGAGTGCTTGTATTTTGGCATGATCATTATTATTAGCACTGCTGCATTTCCAAATACTGAAGAAATTATGCTGCAAAATGCAGTTTATTTGAATATTAAAATTCTATACCCTTAATTCTTTGAAAAGAGTGGTCAAGGGAATAGATAACCGTGACAAAAACATCCATTTAAATTCATGCAATAGATCTAAAACTACCAAAATTTATAGTGCTGTTCAGATCTGTCCTTTATTTATCATGATAATAACAGTAACTTATTTTTATAGAACAATGTTCCATGAAACAGGGTGAAATGAATAGGACAATAATCCTTGTCCTAATTTTTTAGTAACAGACCAAAGCAAACAGGTTTTCAAAGGATAAAATGTCCTTTTAAAATATGTGCCTCTATCCTTCTCCTTTCTACAACCTTTGCCTTCACAGTGTTTTTGAAACCTTTTCTGTTCCCAGCATCCACTGGCAGTTGTCCCCTCTGTGCCAGCTTCTCTACTTTAATGTCTTGCTTAAACTCCAGAGTGGGTTGCCTTTGGGTCCAGTTAAGTCACATGCTTCCCCTGTCTGAAGGGTGCCTGCTCTAAAGAACAACCTCCTCATCTGGAAGGTCTGTATTTTTTGGGAAAGTTTTTTATTTTGTTTTCTTTGTAAGTGTGCAGGTGTGTGAGTGTGTTCTCGGATAAATCCAACACAGAGATATCGGCCAAGTCCCACATCTGAGGATAATGAGTAGTATGAGAGGTATCTAAAATCAAAAGTATGTAGAAGAACTCCTGGTCTGTCTGTCTGTCTGGTTTGGAGAGATTAAAATTCAATTCAGACTATAAAGTCTGCACAAATTACTTCCTACAACAGAACATCACTTGACAGACTGGAACATCAGTTATCCTCAGAAAATGAAGTCATCATGCAGTGTTTAACACCTGGGTAACTGGTAATTTCATAATTTGGATAACTGAGTGTATATATGTATATCTTACATCAGAACTTGATGATTTCTGAGAAATCTTTCAGCTTCAAAGGGAGTCAAAAGAGACTGATAGCGCTACTAAGGTACATTAGGCATCGTTAGTCTTTAAATGAACAGGCTCTTTTGGAAGCTTCAAATTTGTTTGTAATTCTAATCACAACACAGACATCCTAGCCATTCATATCTTTTTGTCCATTCTAAGACAAAATATCAATATGAGTCAGAGAAGTGGTTTTATTTTTGTTTTTTAATAGTCATTCAAGTTACTGAGAAGTAGCAGAGAACACAGATCTCTAATAACCCTTTAAGTAAGTTCATTTATATGTTTCAGTCATACATAATAGAAATAGGAGGTAGTGTGGGGAAGTAGGAATGGATAAACCTTCCAGGACTTCATGATGAGGGAGAGTGGGAGTGGTTGTCCACTACAACTGAAACTCCAGCTGTTTCCTAGAATATAAGTTAGTCAGCTCAATACGACAATATCCAGCTGAAAGAGGTTACTCAAAAGAAGTGGCATTGAGTCTGCAGATGTGGAGACCAAATACAGAACTAAAGAGTGTGAACCACATGATTATCTGAAAAGGGAAACAGAAAAGTGGAGGGAATGGAAGCACATAATACAAAATGAAGCCATACTGGAAAAAACGGTCTTGGTCCTTGTGACATTTTTTGTTCATGATGAATTCTAGTGTCATTGGCATGTGTTAAAGAAAAATGACTAGCACTTCAGACACTTAACACTAAGCTCCCTCCAAACACACCACCTACAGAGTGAAGAACATAGCCTTAAACCAGACATTGCTGACACTTGACTAGCAACTCCGTAATCTAACAGCAGAAGCAAGCAATTAACACCTTAAAGGCATCAAGAAAAAAGAAGTGAAAAATTCCTCGTTTCCTATTGGAAAAATCAGCCAACTATTTCATTTTAGTACAGAAACGTTCATATCACATCAGTTTGCATGATCAAACTAGATTTAGAAAAACACTCATTTATCACCACCTTACCCAATGGGAAGTATGGCTGATTACCTGCTATCCTCCTTTACTTTCAAATCAGACTTCTCTGATGGACTCCATTTCACAGTTTCCTCATTGTCTGAGTTTACTACTGTAATGTATGATCAGAACTGGATTCTAACTTGGAGTTCAATTATGAGTAAGCATAAAAAATTACATTGCTTGGAAACTAACATTTGACATCATGAAGGTCAGAATAAGCCTTCTAAATCATAAATCTAAAACTATTTGACTATCTGGTAAAAAAAACATATGGAGAATTTGAACTGCATATGACAAATTAAAAACCATCTTCCTGGTCGAGTCTGCTGTATTTTGCCACATGTTTTTTCATTTACTTTCTTTCTTTTTTTTTTTTTTTTCTTTTCCAGTTCTTAGCTTTTTTTATATATGTACACACACACATAACATGCCTTTTAATGGTTTTATTTTGTGTCACTTTGGGGTTAAATAAAAAAATCAGTGATAAAAAGCTCCCTTTGAGAAGAAAACCCAGTTTTTCTATCTGTTCAGTATTTTCAAACACGGGCTTTAGAATACTTTGGGGCAGCTGTCCAAAATTTCTTAAACATTGGGAAGTTAGGAGTTCCATGCCTAAGTCTTTAACCTTGTTTCAAGAGAGTAATCCAGTCATCACTGAAGCTTGAAATTTCTCTTCTCCAGGAAATGCACTTATATGGAATTACCTTTTTTTTTTTTTTCTTTAATCAGAATTAACTGTCCAAACTTCTATATTATCCACAAATAAATGTTCTGACAAAAACAAATCACCATGACCTTATTAAAGCATTTAATTCTGATGCAATAAGGTGCTTCATTTTGAACATGTGCTTTAATTCTAATGATACAAAACTACATAGAAATTGACTGAGCCAGGTTTTTGGTGAAAATAGCAGTGAAACCACTGTTGGTGTAGTGTTTCATTTGGAAAATCAGCATTTCTGACAGAAAATCATTCCATCATAAAAAAGTTCTCTTTGCTTTAATGTAATTGCTGCTCAGAAGTTGATTTCTTTTGAACCAAATGGGATTGATTGTGTGAATAACATTTCGCTATATTAATCAGATTTTCTAGGCAGATCCATTACCTCCCTGTTTGTACACATCTTTTGACTTCTCTGTTCACTAGAGATTGCACTGTTTATGAGAAACTTTTTAGTGCCTAAATCCTCTGAAATGCTTAAATAATCTTTAGTGTCTCAAGCATCTTTGCAGACCACCATCTGCAATGGCCAAATGAGAACATCTTGCTGTTTTCATACCATCAAGGCAAGGAATTCTGGGTCTAAGTGCCTCCTTGTGCTAAGCAGGTTTACTGGGACAACAGGAGACAAGGAAATAAGCAAGAAGCAATCATGCTATATGAAGGCTGTGGTACACAGGCTGTGATTTAGATCACTTGGAGTTTTAATATTAATTGACCACCAAGAAATAAGATGTCACAATTGCCTCATTTTTAGTTACATTCTGACATGGCTTAAAAATTACTACTGCCAAGAGTTGGTAAAGATTTGCAAAGAACTTTGTGTTGCTTAGTCTGAACAGATTCTTCTTTTCCTTTTTTTTTTTTTTTTTTTTTTTTTTTAAAGAGGGAGTGAGGATATGGATGATGGAAAAAAACAGTCTTTTCATTTATATGATAATACATGTCTTTCATAGACAGTGACAGGCCTACAATAGAATGTTATTAGGTAACCTCCTGTCTATAGAGATGCTTTGAATACAATTCTTTTCCAGCATTATTAAGTTACTGCCTTTGTTAAGCAACCAGTTTTGGTCAGTACCACAAAACATGCCTCAAATAAGGTGCAACTGTACAATAGAGTATTTCCTGTAAAGTTTAACCATGAAATAGTGCATTTTCATATTTAAAATAGGGACAACCATTAATAGCTTTAATGCTTTACCCAGGCATAGGGAAAAAACTGATAAAAAAGAAACTCTTAAGCACATATTATAGTAGTTCTTTTATTCTCCAAAGTAAAATCACAAGTTAGGATTATTTTTACTTGGCTCACTACCTGTATGCTAACCTTTTAGTTTAAGCTGTCATCCAGAAACTTTGTATGTCAATGGAAAGTTACATATAGAGATGGTGATTCATTCCACCTATCTAGACAGCAATCTTAGGATGAATCACACCTAGAATTTCCAGTATTTCACTGCTGACTGTGGAGTGAGACTGAGCATCTGGGTTTGACTAGATACGTAAAGCTGTTATAGGTACATGAAACAAATCCCATTTCTACTGTTAAGGAAAACAATAATGAATTCTTGAAGTTGCTTATTGCTATTACTAATTTCCAATTTAAATCTTGGCCTGATACAAGAAAAGGTAACTTGTCTGAGATCTTATAGCAAAAATCAGAACACAGAATTTTGGTGACTCCCTTTGTAACCAGAAAGGACCACGGAAAGGTGTTTGCTCAGCATTTTGCTTCATATTGACAGCTACACATGCAATTTCTTTTGACCACTACTTAATTAATGTTGCTGGAGAGGGATGGGTTCTTCTTACAAAACTGAACTGCTGATGTTCAAAAATTAATCACCAGACCACATTGTCCTAGGGACTGTGACAGGCATATGTTTTTTAATTGCATAAAGAGTCAAGAGAAATTAAAAATAATGGGGAAACAGTTAGCTCTGGATATATTGTACATACATAACTCCTTGTGTGGCTTGTGTGGCTAAAACCAAGTATCAATGAAGTTAGCTGGAATGTGCTTCATCATTAAAGTCTTGCTTCAGAAACTGCACAATGACAGCTAAAACTTTTTTCTTTTTTCTTTTTCTTTCTTTTTTTTTTTTTTTTTTTTTTTATTTTTTATTTGAATGCTCAGAAGAGATAAGAAAGCCAGAAGAAGAACAGATGTGTTAGAAGTGTGAAATGGATTAACATCAAAGCCCCCTGGGAAAATCTGAAACATGAAATGAAGGATCCTGAATGACAAGAGCTATTCAGAATGCATTAAAAGCTCTGCAGTGCATTTTGGTGCTGTCTGTGTGAGCAACGCGAGGCCCTGTGTGCTGGGAAGAGATGCTGATAACGAAAGCTCAGTGAACTTCAGGGAAATTCAGTTCATCGCTGAGAACTCACCTTGTGGTACAATTTGAATGAGATAGAAAAGGCACACAAACTACTGATTACCAATATTTATTGTCCCCAGTGGTATGAAATGGATAGATAATTTAAGCCTTGGACTAACAAGGCTAAAGGTGAAGCAGTAATGTTTTAAAAATCAGAGCCTATTTTAGTAATATATTTTTTGAGTATTTAAAGCTCTCTATTAATATTCATCAGTTGACAGATTACCATGGACAGCATATTTTGATGTGCTTAAAATCAGAGAAGGTAAACAAGAAAAAATAGTGTAAGAGGTATCTTTATAATTTCCTGATTTTTACACAGATTCTTTGGAAGCAGATTTATATCTTAAGCAAAATTTTGTTCATAAATGGTTTCTGAACTGGCAGGCACTGATATCCAAATAGTTATTGATGGAAAGAGGTCACTAATATTCAAAAATGTGAAGTAGAATGTATAGGCTACCGCTGAGTTATTACTTCATCTAAACTCAAAGAAAATCAAAGGAAGTTGGTCAATTAATTCAGCAAATATATCAATATTTAGTCCCCACTTTGTTGCAAACTGAGCTTACTGCGGTTTCAGAATGTAAATCTCATACCACACATTTTGGACAAGTACAAGCCTAGCTAAAATTCACAGAAAAGGACAGTCTTTCAGTTGACTAAAATGGACTTCTGATGAGGATTTAGAAGAACATACAGTGAATGGCTGCCCAAAGTAATTTCCAGCACTTCATACAATAAAAATTGTATTCACTCCTGAATACAGACATCATCATAATTAAGTGAAAGTCTCAGGCCTTTTGAGTTTCATTCCAAGTGATGTTTTCACCCCACTGCTGATACAAAGAGTGATTTAGAAAAGTTCCCTCAACGAGGGAAGGTTAAAAACAAATCAAACCAGCACCACCACCAACAAAACAGAAACAAAACCAGAATATTTCACAATTTGAATAACAGGCTAGTCCTCAGAAATTAGCATCCTCTTGGTGCAAAGTTTTCTGCTTCTATTGATCTCTGCCAGTTTGGGGACTGGTGCATTAGGGTCTGATACAAGCAAATTTATGAAACAGACAGTTCCATACTTTTTTATTTGCCTTTTCTGACAGTTAAGTTCATACACTGTTCAAAGTTTGTCATGAGCTTTAGAGATTTCCATCTTACTTGGGTACACTGTCAACAAACCCCATTACTCATAGAATGAGGTACATCCACTGCATCTGCCATACATGGAATTGACTGATTTTTTTTTATTATTTTTATTTTTTTTTTAAATGGCAAGGGAATAACTTAAAATGATGTAACTTTCTTTTACTCTGTACTGGTAAAGCTTTTTAAAATACAACCAGAAGACTATTCATTTTGATGCTTTTAAAGTAAAATAACATTCTCCAGACTAAAAGTTTTACAGTTAGAAGAATCGATTCTAACAGAATCTATTAGTTTCTAAATCAATTTGCCCTGTTGATTAATTTCCTAATAAGATCTGCATATGTCTTTGCACTCTGTTCTACTGAGTTCAGCTGTATTATTGGACTAAACAACATGATTCTTCCACTCTTATTTATGTTCACACAAATAATCCCATTATATGTCCAACTGTTAAAATGAATACTCTCAGAATGTATATTCCAGCATAGAAAATTCTTGGCACAGACTGAAGCTAAAATTTTAAATAGCATGTGCAAGAGTTGGACACACAGGGAGAGGTTGATCTTACTTAATTTTAGAGTTATATAGCTGAACAAGTCATCTTTGCCTCCCTTTATAGTCAACAGAGAAAAATAAGCTGTATGAAAGAACCATTTGCCTGACATTTTAAGGATCTATTTAAGCGTGAAATGAATCACAGCTTAGAATTTTTTGTTTATTTCTATCCTGTAACTGTAAAGGGCGTGGC
>WTSP01022106.1:0-28509 GCA_025331215.1 Actenoides lindsayi | reverse complement strand
TTCCCTTCCTTCCCTTCCTTCCCTTCCTTCCCTTCCTTCCCTTCCTTCCCTTCCTTCCCTTCCTTCCCTTCCTTCCCATGTAGACTTGGCATATGGGTCTGTGGTCACAGTGAAGAACCTTCGGATGGCAGGAGGATACCTTCATTCCCACTGGCACCTCTACCCGGAGGGCACTGGGGCTCGCCAGCAGCAGGTGAGTGTCCTGTGGGGGTGCTGCCTCTGACTCCAGCCATCTCCTGGCTCACATTGCACTGGGCGTTAGGGGCCGTTGTGACAGGAGCTATGTATTTACTCAGCATCTGTTACCCTCTCAGTGCCACAGCTGTGCACTTGGCTTCAAAGTCTCAGTAAAAAGGATGCTTGAAGGAAGCCTACCACATTGCATCAGAGAGGTGACTTAAAGTAACAAGGCTTCATTGGAATAGCAAGACCACCCCCCATAGATGAAGGCCAAGAGGATCTAAAAATAATCTTACATAATGCAAGTGCTGTTGCTACCTCAATGAAGGCTATAAAACTTATGTTTAAAACAAATTCATTAATTGAAAACACATCAATGAAACCTGTAAAAAAAAAAGCAACAAAATAGGACTGCTGTGTTTTGTTTTCATTCCTACCACTGGCCTCTGTGACTTTACGTGAATTACTCTCCTTTTGTGACTTGTTTTCTTCATCTGCCACCAAAGAATTTGTAAGGCTTTGCTCTTTGAATTAGATATCTGTACATTTATAAGCTAGCCATAATAAAACTATCTGAACTCTCTGAGGGCTTCTGATTAAATGATTAAGGAATAAATCAAAGTAAATACTGGAATCATGTAACTATCACTAAATAAGTAGTACAAAACGTGATTTTTTTCTTATTTTTGTCCATCACCATCAAGCTTCACAAATCTTTGCAGCTTCTGCAGCTTTCACAAGATGTATTTTGCAGTTTGTGTGTCAGTGTCTAAAAATTGTTCAGAGCTCCTTGGAAGAAAGTTACCAGAGAAAAACAAGTGTTTATTTTTTTAACTCCCTTCAGTTTCTGGTGAGGAAGAAGTTTTCAGAAATGTAAATTTTGTCTCAATCTTCTTTTCCTGCTGTTCTTACCAACCAAAAATTCCAATACTCTCATGTTGCCATTGATGTTTACTACCAAAGATGGAGATGTCATATCAAAAGTGGCTCAAGGACAGGCACAATTCATGCAGAGCATGCTTTATGACACTAGACACAGGGAAGGGGGATTTGGAGAGGATGCTGATGGGAGTTTCTTTGAGAGTCTGTGGGAAAGGATGGAGATTCTGAACACCCCCATGCTCCCTGCCTTGGAGGTAGGACAAAGGGAGGAGGCTGGGAGAGTTTGGGGGCTATGGAGAGGGGAAAGGAATTCAGAACTTGGAGGAGATTTAGGGAGAAAAAGATGGAGACAGTGATCTCTCTGCATCCTCCTTTTCCTCCTCTCCCAGTGATATAACATCAACGTATGAAGTGACACCTCCAGCTCTTCCTTTTCCCCACCCTCAGACACTCCTGCATGTTCTGCCTCTCGTGTACCCACTGGACCATCTGCTTCCGCCTGACTGGGAGGCACAGGTCTGGGACTGGGATAGGGTTCCATAAAGAAGGGCTTGCTGCTGCTGGAAGAACAAAAGTGGGCACAGTTCTTCATGCTGCTTGGGAAGGTTGCCTTCAGGAGCAACACCCTGAGGCCACGTGATCTCCCCTGCTCATAGTAGCAGTAGGAGCAGTTACTCTGAGGCTGAGCAGGATGATAAGGATTAGTAGGGTAGCTTGTGTGGCTTAAACAGTTGATCCCTGAATCCTTCTTACCTCCCCTCAGTTTTTGGCAGAAGTATTATGGTTGTCACAGCAGATGGTTGTCATAAATCTCTACCAGTGATGCATGTCTAAAGTCAGGCTGTTTCCGTCTCCTGGTTCTGGTACTGGTCAGTGTTTTTATATTAAAAAAATCAGGTTGGGATAGCCTGTTGCTTTAGGGGCCACTGACATACAGTGAGAGGAAGTCAAGCTGTATGGTTGGACACTGTTACTTGTGATGCACGTGAACTGTTGTTACATGTAGTGCTCCTGAGTGTGCAGGCTATACACTGAATAAAAGCTGTGATCTGGGTTAAGGAGTGGCTGGTAACTGACTTTCTAGGAGGCACTGTCATAAAAGTCATCCCAGGGTTTCTGTGTTACTAGTGCATTCATTTGGGACTTCAATTTGCTAGTGAATGTGTGTCTGCCATCACCAGCTTTTTTTCTTGTGTGGTAAAATAATTTATCCTGTGTTTTCAGGTCACTGCCTACTTACATAAAGATTTGAATAACTTGTGGATTATAAAGAAACATGATTCCGATACAGGTAACAAACTGTAAAGTGCCTTTTAAACTGCTGCTTCAGTTTTTCACTTAAATATTTGGAGTTCCTTCCAGGGCAAACTATCATTCACAGATATGAGAGAGAGAGGAAGAGGAACAAGGGGAATCTGGCTCCAGCTTGATTAATGCTTTTTGTGTCTACTGTGTTTTTGGTTTTTCTCTAGATTGTACAGTGGAAGTAAATAAGCTTTTCTCAACTGAAGGTTACATTGACAGTTTTTCAGCTAGGTAGAGCTGCAAATAACAGAAAGGAAGTTAATCTGAACTCAGTATTTTATGCAATCTGGTATTGTGGCTGTGGGTCCTGGAGAGACTGGGTCCCCATACTTTCTGATACATTGTGTTCAGCTGATTTGCGTGGATGTTTTCTTGGGACAAGGTAAGAGTACTGAACATGAAGATCTATGGTTTGTTCATATATCTGTTGGTTTAGAATATCATGTAGTGTAGCTGAGGCATGTTTGGTCTGGCAGAGTTTCCTTTCTTCACCTGTAATGTGTATAAAACTTAATAACAACAACAAAATAACCTAGATATACCAAAACTATAATCAGTGTTGCAAGAGTCATTTTATAGTTCAAGAAGAGTGTGTGTGTATATATCTATATACCTATATATCTATATATCTTTAGCATTCAGTTAGCCTGATGAGGCATCCTCTTTATTTAAGGGCAGTATGTGCCCATGGAGGCAATGTTCTCTAGAGTAGCCCTTATTGCTGGTCTTTAAACTAGAGCTGGGGTTTACACCAGGCTCAGAGCTGACACGAATTAGTTTGCCTTGTATTGTCTGCTGGAGGCATGAGCATTCCCAAGGAATTTTCTAAGACCCTGATATGTTTGTCAGTGCATTGATATGATTAGTTTGCCTTCCTTCAGCAGATCTGTCAGACCCCTCAAGCCCTGTGGAGTTTGTGAGGCACGGAGATATTATTCGTCTGGAACATAAAGAGTAAGGATGATTTCTGGGATTCAGAGAGATTGTGTGATTGAATGGAATTGGTGGGAGATTTGTCCTGCTGGAGACTACGTGATTAGGTCAGCACAAGCAGGCTCTGTGACACAGGTGTCTGTTTACCTACATTTCCAGTGCAGGGTTTGTGGAGTTTTTCTTCTATGGTTTATGTTTTGAAGGGTGTCTTGTTAAATGGGGAACTTTTAACAGAGCCACATATCTTCATTAGAAATACCTGTGTAAGCAGAAGAGGGATTTGTTCAGCTGTGTGAAGTGCAATATTAAAGGTAACTCTTCTGCAAAGAAGCAATTTAAAAAAACCTTCATTCTCTTGCTTCTCTCCACTCCTGGAATTTTCTAGGGAAATTGAGTGGTTTTGGTTTGGTTTTTTTTGTCAGTGTACTGCAGGTGTCCTGTTCCTACGTGTATAGTCAGTATTCACCCACTGAAGTTCTCAACAGCACTTGGATCACAGCAGTGAAACACTTTGAAACGAAATGCCAGCTGGTGCCTTCCCTTTCTGTAAGGCATACCTGAGAGGAAGCAGGGGAACCCTAGTGACTTGATATTTAATCTTCATCTAGTCTAATGTCACCGTGCCACAATGCTCTGTGCTGTCACAGCTTTGATTTCTTAACAGAAGCTCTAAACTTGTGAGCCTGGAAATTGTGTCATACTGTATTCAGTATTGCATGTTAACAAATCATTACTTGGGTTTCCAAAACCATTTTAAGATTTAAAAAAAACCCCAAAACAACCATCTTAAATATGGGGGGTTTACTACCAAATGTCTGATAATGAAGGTGATAAAAAATTGATTAGGCAGTACTGGTTAGGTCTTGATTAGGTTGCCAGAATGGGAGATGTGACTGCGGTGCTGTGGAAGAGATCCAGCAGATGGCTCTGGTCTCCTTGCATATGAACCTCATCCAGCATGGGCAGGAGTTTCTGGGCAGATCAGGCCGGGCTGGATGCAGCTGTATCGTTGGCAGGAGTGGTTCATTGTCCGGGTGGTTTTGTTAAGGACTGATATGGCCAGGTTTTTCTGGTTGCTCGAGGGAGCAGTCCCTGCTCTTTGTCTGCACCACGTACAGCTGGTGCTAATGGGGGCCACTGATTCCACCCTCAGTAAATCTGTTCCTGACTAAGTGGTACAATCTTTCCCATCGAAAGCAAAACCGATAATCAGGAGAGGTCACGATCTTGCTTTACTTGTCGCAAGGGCAGGACTGTTAGTCCCACCTTTACTCTTCATATTAAAAAAAAAACCAAACAGCAAACAAAAGAAAACCCAGCAATGTCTTTTCTATTTGGAGGTCGTGGATTGTAGCTCATCATGCTGTTCTCCTTTTCCAGCACTGCCCAGTGTGGCATAAGCTCAGAGCTGCATGGTGAGAAGCACAGTTTCACTCTGTGGCCCCCATCGCTGTTAATGCTGCATCCTGCCCTGCCCTTGACTGGAATTCAGTGGTCAAAGCACTGACAGCTCTCTGAGTGGCTCAAACCAAAGTTTTTATCACAAATTCACTGACATGCAAAAATAAAACAAGGTTTGACTTTTAATTTCATTTCAGAACTTCTAGAAATCTTCACAGTCACCAGCATGAAGCTCCGCTGACAAGGAAGCATTTTCAGGTCACTGGCTACGGCATAGTAAGTGAATGGCAAGATAAAACAAAAGCTCCTTCTTTGGGGGAAAATTCATACAATGCCAAGGGGATTTTTGTTGCTTTTTTAGTTTGTTAGCCAAGGTGATGGATGTGCATCTATGATACTGGAGAAAAATCTGATTTAGTATGAAATAACTTACTTCGTATTTAAGGTCTGTTTAATGTGAATGCAGACAGTGAAATAATTCAAGCTTTTACTGCCAGTCTAGCTTTGGCAGCATTCAAGTTCAGAAATGCCAAACTGAGCAACCTTGAAGTTACTCTGACAAGTATTATTTTATATATTTGGCCTTGTCGCATAGACAAGTGCCTTTTTTGACAGAATGATGACAGAATTTTGAATCACAAAAATGAAATCTGCTTTGAGAGCTCAATTTCCAAACGCAAGGGACTGTCGCCTAAACCCCTTTTGTGAAGCTGCCAAATTACCCCCATTTAAAATGTAACTCTGAGTCAGTCCAGTATGAATTGAAAACAAAAAAATTTAAGGCTGGCAAGATAAAAATGTGTTTGTGAGTAGTAGCTCATGTTTAGAATCGTTGCTTCCTGATGGGAAGTCTCTTCTGGGAAGTCTGAGTGAGGGTAGCCTGTTTAGCTTTGCTACCATTAGAGTGTCAAAAGTTCTATTTGCAGTCCTCTCTGTCATCTGGTTTGCAGTTTAGGGTTTTCTTGCCTTTTTTATGTGTGTGTTTGTGTTTTATTTGTTTGGGGTCTTTTTTCTCCTATGGTATGTTTGCATGATAGAACGGAACAGGAGACTCCAATGATTTCTGGCGGATTGAAGTGATGGGGAGGAAGGCTGGGAAGCTCATCAAAGTCCTGCGCAGTCGGGTCCGGCTAATCCATGTGGCCACAGGGTGTATATTGGGCTCTTCTGGAAAGACTCTGCCAAAATGGTAAACAGCTTGTAATCCCCCTCCACCCCTGCAAAACCTTGAGCTGACTTGTTCCTTTGCTCAATGGTGCTTTCAAACAAAGCAATAACCACATTTCCTCCATTTCTCTATCTTTAAAAGAATAAAGTAACTAGCAGGTACTAAAAATATAACCAGAGGGGAAGGTCTGGGTTAGGGTTATGCAGTCTGTTACAGTGAAGGTATACAGCTCAGTAACCCTTATTAAGAGATCCAGGAGTGGCATGGACATAGATCTTGTCATCTGGTAAGTCCAGGAGGGGATGACAGATGTGTTCTTCAAGGCCTATTTTGTCCTTGGGGTTCACAGAAAAACCTGCTAGAAACTGGGGCAGTTTGTGTGACTGAATGGGTAGATGCAGGGAGAGCAGTGGATGTTGTCTACCTTGACTTTGCAAGGCTTTTGACACTGTCTCCCGTAACATCCTCATGGGTAAGCTCAGGAAGTGTGGGTTAGAAGAGTGAACAGTGAGATGGGTTGAGAACTGGCAGAGCAATAGAGCTCAGAGGGTTGCGATCAGGGGTGCAGAGTCCAGCTTGCAACCTGTAAGTAGTGGTGTTCCCATGGGGTTGGTTCTGGGTCCAGTCTTATTCAACATCTTCATCAATGACCTGGATGAAGGGACAGAGTGCACCTGCATCAAGTTTGCTGATGGTACTAAACTGGGAGGAGTGGCTGATAGACCGGAAGGCTGTGCTGCCATCCAGCGTGACCTGGACAGACTAGAGAGCTGGGCAAAGGCAAACCTAATGAAATTTAACAAGGATAAATGTAGAGTCCTACACCTGGGGAAGAATAACACCATGCACCAGCACAGGTTAGGGGTTGACCTGCTGGAAAGCAGGAGAAGGACCTTGGTGTCCTGGTGGACAGTAAGTTATCCATGCGACAGCAATGTGCCCTTGTGGCCAGGAAGGCCAATGGTATCCTGGGGTGCATAAAAAAAAGTGTGTCCAGCAGGTCAAAAGAGGTTCTCCTCCCCCTCTACTCTGCCCTAGTGAGACCACATCTGGAGTATTGTGTCCAGTTCTGGTCTCCCCAGTGCAGGAGGGACAGGGAAATAGTAGAGAGGGTCCAACAGAATGCTACAAGGATGATTAAGCAACTGGAACTTCTCTTTTATGAGGAAAGGCTGAGAGCCCTGGGGCTGTTTAGCCTGGAGAAGAGACGACTGAGAGGGGATCTTATTAATGTTTACAAATATCTGAAGGGTGGGTGTCAAGTGGAAGAGGCCAGTCTCTTTTCACTGGTGCCCTCTGATAGAATGAAGGGCAATGGTCACAAACTGGAATACAGGAAGTTCCACCTCAACATGAGGAAAAACTTTTTTACTTTTTTACTGTGAGGGTGTCAGAGCACTGGAACAGGCTTCCCAGAGAGGTTGTGGAGTCTCCTTCTCTAGAGACTTTCAAAACCCACTTGGATCTGTTCATGTGTGGCATGCCCTGGGTGATCCTGCTCTGGCAAGTGGGTTGGGCTTGATGATCTCCAGAGGTCCCTTCCAACCCCTGCCATTTTATGATTCTATGCTGCCCCATACTATAACCTTCCAAATTTCTTTCTATTGGCATTAATTTATTTTGTGGTTGAAGACCTTTCACCATTTTTGCACGCAGCATCTGAAGCAAGGGCAATGGTAACAAGCTGCTATTAGCAGAGGCCGGGATTTAATGACCTTGAACTATGTATCTTCCTCATTAAAATGAGGTCTATGCAGAGACATCCAGACTTAAAGCCCAGTAAGTTGCTGTATCTGCAGAGCCGTGCTGTGTGGGATGCTAACAAGGCTGCTGCAGCAGCAGGAACAGGCTGTGTGGTCACGGTGCCTCTGTTACTGCCAGCTTAAGTTCCCTTCACTGTCTTATGGTTAAAAGGGCTTCTAAGGAATCATAGTGAGCACAGGCAGATACCTCTGGTGACTGCCTGGTCAGGAATACGAGTAAAACTGGGCTCATGGGTAAATAGTGTGATTTGCTTTAAAAAAAAAAAAAAAAAAAGAAAAAATCACTGCCTCTGTCTACAGCATTCAAGAAAGGGGGTGTTTCTTTTTCCCCTAATGCAAATCTACCCTGCAATTGGAAGTGATTGCCACAAAATATTGTTGATGTTAAGAGCTGAGGGGAAAAAATACTTGTTAAGTGCAAATAGGGATGGTTAGATGGTTGTATATATTTTTATTATTAGGTTTTTATATTTTTTAGGAATTTCAAGGGGTATAATAACAGTCCTTCAGAGAATTGAGTGGTGATTAATTAATGGAGTTAAGTCTTCAAAGTAGTGATTGGTAGAAAATTCCTTACTAATCTGTCACATTACTGCAGGGTTTGATGCACTTTCTCCCAAAGAGTTTGATGCGACCTGCTAGAAAAAGGGCGACAGACTAAATGAACAGTTGGTGGAATCCTCTGAAGTCATTCTTTTATTTCTGTAATACAGTCGCTGTAGGCATGGACAGACTTCAATTAATGATGGTGATTTTCTTCTGGAGAGACTGTAAGGGTTGACTTGAAGTGGTTTCCAATTGTCAGTGTGCATCATCTTCAAAAATCCCACTGCTTATGTATAGACCTACATTTTTAATTTAGACAGCCAGAGTTACAAATGTGGCTCAAATATTCTGTAGAATTTTGATGCTGGCTGCCTTGCAAGTCTGTTTTTGTTTCTACGTGGTGCTTAGAGCATATAAGAATGTGTAAGAATGCAGCTGCTGGGGTTGAGTGGTATGGTAGGTGTTATGGGGAAATTTAAAGCTAAATGGGGAAAAAAATGAGATGCAAACTGGAAATACTGAGTGATCTTTTGTGAGGTGGTGGCTAACTGTTCTGCTGTTCCTCAGGGGTTGGGAACAAGTGGAAGTCACCTGCACACCATACCTGAAGGAGACTCCTAATTCCCTCTGGAACTTCGAAGATCATATTAACCCTAAGTGTAAGTCGGTTCCTTCCTTTTCCTTTGACAGTGCATCTTGGCTTGCTGCTAAGGGAAGAGATGATGAGCTATCAGATGGCAAGAACAGGCATTCAGTGTTTGGAATTTGTGTGTTCTTTCCCAACTCAAGTGTGACCTTGATGAACTTTGGCCAATTATTCAGAGTTGCGTAGACTTTTTCTACTTCACTGTTTGAACTGTAAGCTGGTGATAATGCTTCAAGTGTAGTGGAATTACAAAGACTTTTTAAAGGATTTTTAGATCTTTATGGGTAACAAAGTGTGAAGTTTTATAGGCACTGCAGTATAGCCTGGTTTTTTTAACATAACTGGTTTAATTAGGAATTATTGTCATCAGTATGTGTATGTTGTATGTATTTTCACTATTTAAAAAAAAAAAGGGGGGGTGGGGGGGGAAATCTAGGATCCACCTAGTTCTGGTGTTATTTTTTTCTTTCTCTTACCAGAGGCATGCTAAATAATGACTTTGCAATACTATCAAGAAATGAATAGAAGTGTGACAGAGAACTAAGTTTGCCAGTAATGACAGATGGGCCTTGCAGCCTCATCCGGGAGTTAGACGGGTGTCACAGCCTCATTTGGCCTGAATTATTTGATACAATTTTAATCCCATGAATTGCAGATGACTTGGGATGAGTTCACAGTTAAAAAAAACCTAGTGTTCTTTATCATTTCAGAGCAACTGTATGCAAACCAAAGGAGAGAAATCCTGGGCTGTTGACTTGGTAGAGTTTCCTCTTCTGTTGTAATGCATTTTACATTCCCACACTCATGTCTTATTTACAGATAAACAGCAGCTTATGAACAGTATGTCTCTAATTTCAACTAGAGATGCAAATCTGTTTATTCCATGGATTTTTATCTATTTCTCTTTCTCCCAAAAGTAAAGGAGGAAATCTACAAGTTCATCAGTTGTGAAATTCACTGGGGGATACTTTTAACTGCAAGCCTCTGTGTTTAGAATACGAATGAATTGCCTAGGGAATTAAAAGAGGTGTTAGAAGCAGATTGGTGACAGGAGGAGAGAGTTTAGTTTATTATGAAAGAGACAAATAAAAGTAAACCACACAGACTTCTAATCTATTTTTATCTTCTTTTCTAAAGTGCCCAATATCAGCCTAGATGTTTTGAAGCCTTCTTTTGCAGAAATTCTTCTAGAATCCCACATGGTTATGATCCGGGTAGGTTATCTTTAATTTGAGTTTTCTTCTTCCTTTTTTTTTTTTGTTTCAAAAAGAAATAGTGTTTTCTGAGATATCTGGGTAATGACTGCAATCTAGGGCAGAATTTACATGCCCCAGCAACCTACTTGAATTTATACTTAGAAAAAGGGGTGGTCTTGCAGCTGAATCTTCCAAAAGTTTGGAAGCCTTGCACTTGACGCCTGGCTCTGCTGTTGGTGTGATCTAGCTACAGCCTAGTTATGTAATCCCTCTGCTGCTGAAATTCCATTCTGTAAAGAGAGAGATGGCAAGTTTCCCAACCTTTTATACAGGGTTTTAAGTTTAAATTAGTATTTGTGAGGCAGGGGGATATTACTGTGGTCAGAGACAGGAAAATTAGCTAAAGAGACAGAAGAAAATAAATGTTTGGATAAAAATTCAAAACTTCTTATTTTTTTTAGAGTTAGGCTCTGTGTTTTCTGTTTTTCTCTTCCTCTTTATCCCTGAATATATATTAAAAAAAGAGCTGAATTTAATGTTTTCAAGGTGGATTGCCCTTGTGCCTTTCCCCATAGTTGTTCCTTGTTCTTTTGGCCGCAGCCCTTCTGCTTCCAGCTCCTCAAACCTTTCTCTTGAGAATGAGAAGTTACTATTTTGAGAAAGGAGTCTAAGGTTTTATTTGCTAGTCTTTCTAAAACTCTCCTCAGATTCTTAAGAGAAAGAAGGTAGTCAAGCAAATTATTGTAAATGCTAAGCATTTCCATGGCAACCAGTGATAATGCTGTCCCAGGTAAGGAAGCACCTGTATGTGTTTCCATGGAAATAATCTTTCTGAGGCTTTTTTTTTTTTCCAGAGTGGAGGGAAACCTATCGAAATAGTCTGTTAATGAACAAAGGTCTTGCTTATGCAACATGTGTCCTTAGTGACAGAAAAGCTGGAGAAGAGAAATGAGAGATTACTGCTCTCATGGTGCCCAAAGAACATTTTTGCTTGTACAGTAATATTAAAATATTCACTGTCATCATTTTGGCCATCTACAGAAGATGATGTGTTTATGCAGTCAGAAAACAGCCTATGCTCAGGAAGAGTATTCATGTATGTTTGTGTACCCAGGCATTTCTGAGCTGGCTTTGCAGCATAACTGCCTGCTCATATAAATTTTATCTTGATTTATCTGTAGGGAAACAGTGGCCTCAAACCAAAAGACAATGAAGTTACGTCCAAACCTTGGCACTGGCCCATCAACTACCAGGTATATTGATCAATCTACCTTCCCTTCTGTTTTCAAGTGTTTCTGCTGTGCTCCTTGAAGCGTAGCCCCTCGTAATTGCATTGAAAGTGTTGTCAGGTTTATTTTGTAGCACCTGAGTTACATGGATGGGAATTTTTCTCACCTTTGACACTGTGCAGATTACGAACTGGACTGATGGAAACTCATTTTACTCCCTTCTGGTTTGTTTCCTCAGGGCCTGCGTTTTTCTGGTGTCAATGAGACCGATTATCGTGTTTATTTGCTGGGAAACCCGGTAAGGTGGAGTGGGAGCTTAGTCTTGCTTCTGACAGTGACAATGATTGTCTTCCTCCTCCCTTTGGACTGTCTCTCGTTGTACTCTTATGCTTGCATGTTACTTTTCATTTCCTCTCAAATGTACATGTCCATCCTGAAGTCCCAAATCACTCTGTTTTTTCTTATGTAGGTGATTTGGTGGCTAAATCTGATCACTATTGGGTTATATCTTCTGATAGCCCTTTCCACTGCAGTTATACTGAAGAGGGGTGTCCAACTGACATCTGAACTCCAAGGTGAGGTCAGCCTTCCTATCCATCCTGCACTATAGAATCCCTATTATAACATTCTGGTTTCCTGATACAGGACAGCTAATCTTGGGACTACAGTATTAAAAAAAAAGAAATCTTTTTTTGTATTGTATTAAAACCCTGGGGGTTGACCAAAATACACTCAAGGCAGCTCTATGTACAGAACACTAATCTATATAGTGCTTTGAAAGTGTAGCACTGAACAATGTGACTGTTAACCAAGGCTTCCATACTAGAAATAATCACGCTGATGAATAAATTTCACTTTTTGCATGGCAGACCATTCCCGATGAGATGCTAAGTTTCCTAAGCCTGAAAACTTGATTGGAAATCCTCAAGTCAGCAAGGGCCCTGAGACACCTACTTAGACAAAGAGAAGAGCTCTGGAAGTGCCTCACAGGCAGGAGATGTGATCAATGGCTCCCCAAAAGTATTACCACTCCTTTGCTGGAGATTTCAGAAGCTGGTCTGGATATAAGCTGGCATCTTAAGGTGGTCCAAATACAAGAGTTTTGGTAGGCTTTTGCTGCCTTATTTTCTTGGAGGAGACAAGGGCTTGGATTAGTCAGTAGCTCACATGCCAGCTCTGCTCTGCAGGTGATCACCCAGCCTAGCATGGGAATTGCTTATGAACTTATATGCTTGAACTGCTCAAGAATCAAGATTTTGGCCACAATCACTGTCAGTTATACTGATTACTGCAGCTCAGAAATGACCAGATGTGTATCTGTTGGAAAGACTGTATTTAATCTGGACATACTATCAGGAGAAAATGATAAAATGTATGTCAGGGAAACCTTCCTGACGCAGAGATCTACTGGACCCATGCTTTTTATCTTGTTCTGATTTCCAGGCTTCCAAGATGATTTTTCTAATAGAGATACTTACCCCTGTAGGTTACTGATAATAGGCTTTGTTTTCACAAACACCTTTTGCAAGCACCTTAAAAGTATTTGGAGGGCAGGACTTTGTGTGCCAAGGGTGATAAACCACTGAATTTAGGTTATTGGACAATGTCCACAAGTAAGAGAGTGGGAGCTTTGTATTTCAAATAGTTCAGTAGTAAACAGGGCAGATCTTAATCAAAAATGCTGCGAGGAGCTATGTGTATTGACTTGTAAGGGAGACAGACCAGTTGCATCGATGCCCAACTCAAGGTCTGTATGTGCTCTGTACTACTGTAGTATACATGGTGTTTTGAGCTGAAAACTTTTTCCTGGTATTTATGTAAAGCAAGTGATAAATGCAAGAGATGCAATGATCCTTTATCACACCCAATGCCAAGGTTGTAGAGCATTTCACAAACACTAATAAGTCATACTTTGACCGTTCCAGTTTACATCAATGATTTCTTCACTTTGTAGATCTCTCTGTGGAAAGTGAATTGTAAAATACAATGTGAAACTATTCACTTAGACAGTTAGTTATTGGCTAAGCTGCATGCAAACACCAGAGCTCTCAGGCCCTTCCCCAGGCTCTGAAAGCTACTCAGTATTTCTTTAAAGGTAAAGCTGGCGAAGTGATCGTCTAGATAGCTTGTAGTCTCATTGTAGAGAGAATAAAAAACATCAGAATCTGGAACAATATCATTAGCCTGATGTCTGAGAAACTGCAAGTTCAGTCTTAATATAGAGCATGGTCAACCTCCTGCCACTCCCTTGAGACTTAAGATTCTGTGTATCTTTTCCAATAACTCTTCTCCTGAAAAGTGTTTGTATGTTTATGAAGAATGCAGCTAGGATGTTGTAGGGGCTTGGAGCAATTTCAGACCAGTCATGACCTCCTGCAAAGATCATTCCTGTTGAGTTTACTTACTGTGATAAGGCTTGCAAATGGGAACTGCAGTTGAGTTTTTCTCTGCTGAAGTCTGTTTATTTGTGTCCCAGAACTGTCCAGAGTTGTGCTACATGGTGGAGGGCAGATCACACTGGGCTGGCTCCTTCATTACCTCCCTTTTTTTATGATGGGACGAGTTCTCTACTTTCACCACTATTTTCCTGCCATGCTTTTTTCCAGCATGTTGACAGGTAAATACTAGAGTCTGGGAAAAGGCAGTTCTATTAAATGGAATGTTTTCAGACTAAAGAGTATATATATTTATTTTTTTTTTACAGGTTTCCTGATTGCATGTGCAAAGTGCTTGAAAACATTGACTAATTCAAAATGTTTTTCATAAAGCAGCCTGCAGTGCCAAATTGTCTCTTTACCACCTTGAAGAGACATTCATATCTAGTCCTTAGGGCATTTAAATTTAGAGACATGATTCCTGTTCTCTTCTGTGGCACTGTTCTTACATAGGCTTTTATATAAGTTACTTCCCTTTGTTTGCTGCCTCCACTTTTCTGGCATATCTGTTTATAATCCAGTCTTGGTAGTTTTTCCTGTGATTTTGTACCGACTTAGCATGCTAGGGCCCAGTTCTCTTTTGCATTTATGCAAATGGAAAGGTAGCAAAAAAGAACCTTCTGCTGATACAAAACAATTCCTATAGTTCTGGAGGTTACCACGATAAATTCGTTTTAAAATTGACAAGATTTTCTGGTGTTAACAGAGCTTTGTCAGCCCAGACTATAGCTGAACGTAGCAGCTTTGTTCTTTGGCCTCTACACCTCTCCTTACTTCTTCCTCTACCTTCTCCTAGGAATCACCTGGGACACACTACTGAAGTTCTGTGCTGGGTTCTTGTCACCCAGCACTACAGCTAAAAAAGTATATGGAGGGGGGTTCCTGGCACTGGTTCTGCTCATTGTGTACAGGTGAGTGCTGAAAGCCAAACTTCTCCTAGATGAATAGTCTGATAGTCACTGTCACAGTGGAAACCTTAGTGCCTGTTAATTATCCTTAGCCTCTGCCTCTCTTTTCTGCTAAGCTTGTCAGACATCATCAAGCCCAATCCTAAACCCTCAGATCTGGTTAGATTCAGAATCTGTGTCCCAGTAATGCATTATAAAATGTCTTTCCATTGCGGGGAATCTTTCTTTTATCCCAGCACTCAGTGTGAACACTCTGTTCTCCTCCAAACCCACAGCTCTGTGGTTTCTGATTCTAGTCCCCATGTCAGATGGTGCCACATCCCTCAAATACTGGCAAATTCTTTGTTGCTGTAGGTTTTCTCAGCTAGCTTTTCTCCAAAGTTGTTGCTTTCTAAGAGAAAATACCACCTGTGATAAAACTGTGTACTATGTATATGTTGTGTTTAGCAGAGATCAGAAGGTCCCTGGTGGAGCTTAGAGCAGCCCAAAACCAAAGGTTGCATAGGACATCTGTGTGGACTAACCTGCTGCAGAGTTCTTGAGACAGAAGACTGCACGGTCCCTGATGGGTATTTGGTTTCTTTCCACAGCTTCTACCTTTTCCATCCGCTGTCCTATGGGATGATAGGACCCATGGCCTCTGATCCTAGCAGCCCCATGGCAGGGCTCCGGTGGATGGATTCCTGGGAGTTCTAGAGCCAGTGAAGGGAGCCTGGGAACAGTAAATGCGAAGCATGAGATCTGCTGCATGTCAAGCTGATTCTGGTGCTTTGGAGACATGTGACTCTAAAATGCCCTCTCTGAAGAACTCTGGGTATAGTAGCCCTGTTACTTTGGCATTTGTTTGCACTGCCTGCATTGGAAGATGCAGAGGATGACTATGAGAACGTCCTCTTAAAAAGACTTACGTTCTGAATCCTGAGGTCAAATTCTTGGACAACTGTCTGCTTAAATCTTAATTCTTTTGAGCAATATTTATCAGTCAAACAGCAATGGCATTCTAGCAGTCAGAGCAGTACAAGTTGAAGGCTGTGTGTAGTTGCGTGTTCACATGTGGGGTGTGTGTGTGTTTGTGTGTGTGTGTTTTCCTTCTGGTAATCTCAGCATCACCGCAGTTTGAGAGACAATGTCTGAGACATTAGGACTTATATCATAATTAACAAGCTTTCTTATGGTGAGGTTTTTGAAAACTTCATGAATGTATCTGAGGACCTCCATTCTACCCTGCCCTGGCTGTCTCTGTGTTTGTTCTGACCCTCATTTTTTAGAATTTGACTGAAAAGGGTCTGCTTAATCTCCTGAGCCACTGTGCCTTGCCTGTCTCCCAGGCCCTCTGCAGACGGAGGAGATGGAGATTGTTTATTCCTGTACACTGCCTTCCTTTCTGATCACCTTTAATTATTTATAACACTCTCCTAGCAAGCCTGCACCCAGAGCCAGACTGTTCCAGCTCAGCTCTTTGTAGCTTCTTTGCAGCTCTGTCTGAAAGAGTGGAAGTAGCAGGTGGTTTATTTTCTGCCCCAGTATACTGTGAAGACTGATTTCTTAGGGGTGTACTAGGGACTGAAATGAGAGCTGGGGAATTTTACAGACAGCTGTTATTCCTGTTTTGGTCCCAGCTATTCCAGTGCCAGTACCTGTACTTTTAGGGGGAAAACTTCATCTTAATGAATGTGGCATGTGCAAAACTGGCTGTCAGCCACCATGGTATCCAGGTGCAGTATTCCAGCAAGTTCCCTCTCATAGATGGCTGATGGTAAATTACTGTATTGCAGAAAACCTGAGCCCAGGCAAAAATTCTTTGTCTCCTAAGTGCCAAGAGCCATTGGATGTTGAATCCATCCCTTCCAAGAAAGCAGAATACCTTTTAACAAGTGCCTTTCTTCTGTGTTAGGTCTGGTTTTGTAAATGTTTCTTTTATTCCATCTCCTACTCTTCACCCAATTTCAATTTCTTGTCACAGTTCAAGGTTGCTACTTTGTAGCATCCAGCATGAGTGACACTTAGACCCCAGCTGTGTTTCTGTCTCAAGGAGCAGTATTTGCAAAACTTTTGTGTATGTTTCAAGGAGCTCAAGCCTTTCACTTCAGAGTTCTTTCTCTACTTCTCAGCCTTGCATCAAAATTACAGGTATGGGGAAAGCAGCAGGTGAGTGTCTGTCTTTAAACATGAATTGTGCATTCATTTCTCTCACCAAACCTTGAATTCTAATGTATTTCCTACAACACAGAAGGGCTATGTTGACATGGTTGTTCTGTGTGGGGGACTGAGATTCCAGTCAGACTTCTTTAAATCCTCTTTAATAGAGATACGTAATGTTTTCAGTAAGGCAGCTGCTCGGTATTGTAAGGCTCTGGCTTGATGTGTCACATCTCTCTTCAGAAGCTGACTCCTACAGACACTAACTTGGATGGTATGGACCTATGCTTTTGATTGGAAAGGTTTTGAGTTAATCACCTGCTGGTAATACGTGGTGGGAAGTCATTGCGCTAATTAGCTACTGGCTTTGAAGATGCTATTCCATTTGCTGTTGCAGGAAGTACTCCCACCTGCATGAGCCTAGGGTTCACAGAGGTGATATATAGGCAAGAAGAATGAGGGAGAAGACTGCAGACTTCTTCCGATCCTGCTTGATCTGACAGCAACTGTGAATTGTTAGCTGTTGGCAACAAGGCAGGCAGACAGTGCAGTGCTGCCTTTGTAGCAATGCGATTCAGCACCTTATACTCTTGGTGAGGTGATCATCTTAATACCTTGCTATCCTGAATATGAGCGTTCCCTGTGGTAGTCCCATTGCCATGGGAAGGATGTGCCAGAAGAGCTGATAAAAGCTGTGATTTGAAGTGTAGGGTTTTTCCCAGAACATAAAATCACACACTTGCCCTTAACACTGACAACAAAGAAAACTATGAAACTTGTAAGTTACTTTGGAATGACAGTTTTTAACATTCTTTATTAATCAAATTAAATCTGTGGGAAAGTAAAGATCAACTCAGTAACCTTGATTATTTAAGTTATTATGAAGGAATCAGCTTTGTAGGAACTGCCTGAGGGAGGTGAGCCAGTGTGTTCCTTGGTCAGGGTCCCTCTGTCCTTTATTGCTAATAATCTTTTGGGTGGGGATTGAGTTTAGGGATTGACCAGCTAAAGGTTGCAAATGTCATGCTTCCATCCCACCTTCCTGTGCTCAGCTTCTGTTTCAATACAGACAAAGTATTATTTTTCTTTAGGACTGCCAGTTCAGAAATCTTCTGAGCACACTTGATTGACATTGAGACTATTCTGTGTCTTAGGCTTTGTATACTGGTAAAGGGATGGAGGCATACGATGAGAAAAAAAAAATCTAGCTTTTCCACAAGAGGGAGCAACCTCCAGAAGAATATTTTTATTTATATATTTATTTTAATCGAGAGTTACAAGTATTAAAAGGTGTAGATTTGAAGACTTGAGGGCAGATGTTTCCTCTTCACCCTCTGGCTCTAAGGTTTGGGTTTTCAAGCATAAATTGTCATTGCTCTGTTTTCTTTCAGGAGAAAAATACTGAAAAGTTATTTGAGTTAGAATTTGATCTTCAGTATTTGCTTCTCAAAACAAAACTTGTCAGGCCATACGTGGAACATAACAACAGTAACCAGTATTTTGTGAAGTCAATAAAATACAGAACTGAGATTCACTTACTGACTCTGACCTAAAATGTCTCAGTGGTGCAGACGTGAGGCAGTGGGTGCAGGGCATTCTTTGCTTTCTGAAGGGAATTTGGGCTGCTTCAGTTAATTTTTTCCATTTGTGCTTGTGGAATGAGTTCAGGTTCATTTTGAGGACCACTTAATAGTCCCCTTTCCCAGTCATGTGGAAAATAGCTAATGGTGCTTTCTGAGGCCAGAAGATGCTGTTCTCTGGAGCAGCTGCTCACTTTGAACTTTGTTTGACAGGGCTCTTTTATCACTGGCAAAGTATTTCATCAAACTGTATCTGTGGATTCAAAAGCTGCAGGCTGCCACGTTCCCTGCTTCAAATTCTTTTTTGTGTGTAAACTCTATTTTCACCTTTTCAGGTTTTGGAGGATAGATAGAAGGCCTCTGGGCTCATCTGGCTTCATCCTAGACAATTTATCCGTCTTAAAAGGATTCTGTTAACAGTGGCTTCAGGACACCAATGTGCACACAGCTATTCCAGCAGCAGGGGCTGGCCTATTTCCAGGAACTGGACTACTTATGCTATGAGAGACAGATGTCACTGCGAGGAGGGTTTGAATGAAGATTCCTCTGCCAAGGTTGCCCTTTGGTTCAGGTGGAGGGGTTTGTGTCATGCAGTGTTTACCACCATCGTTCACAGCCCTGTGGGCAGGAGAGCCACCATCACTATCTGGGCCATAGAGAGTTTTCTTTTTCTATCTTGATTGGAAGGGCTTATTGGTGCACAAAGGGCATTGACAGGATTTACCTTTTTATATCTTCTCTTTCCTTCTGCTCCTTCAGGTATGCCCAAAGTACAGGACATGACTTTGCTTCTCCAGTTTTTAAGCTGTGCATCCATTTCTTATGGATGCCTGAACAAGGGGTAGGACAGGACATCTCACAGTATCCTGAGTGGATGAATATCTGTCACACACACTGAGCGCAAAACCAGAACCTCCTTAAGGAAAAGTAAACAAATGTGTTATTTAAAAGTTCCCTCTTGTCTCTCCTGTAGCCATCTCAGGATCATTTTCAGGGGACATGAGAGTGAACCAGCTGTCTGCTTGGAAACACAGGCATTTACGTGAAATGTTCCATTGCCACACTTAGCGACTTCCCTTCCAGAGGCCGTGCCCATGTGACTCACCTTCTGGGTTGGCTCTCTATGTGCAGGTACCATTATAACACTGTTTCCTCCTCTCAGGATCCTGCTGGCAATGTGAAAATCTTAGTGGTACCTAAGTACCACTAAGTACCACTAGGTACCTAATCCTGTACCTCTGCCAGCTGGGGAATATAGGTAAGATTATTTTTTTTCCCTTTTACAGCAAGTGACCCTGCACACTGGCAAGTGTGTGTCACGAAGGCAAAAATGTGTGGACTGGTAGAACTTTACAAGGCTCTTTCCTGCTGGAAGAGAAAGGCTGAGGAGAAGAAGACCGTCTCCATAGCATACTTTTCTCTTCAGGGGGGCTGTGGGCTGCAAGCAGTCAGGACTGAAAACTGTCTGTATTTTCAGCTTTGAAGTACTAAGACCTTGGTTGCATGGTTGGTTGTGAGTTGTTTCACTTTTTAAATGTATTACTTATGCTGTTTACTTAAGGGCTATGATTGTCACAAGTAATACACGAGGTAGGGGACATCCTAGCATGGAAACCACTCCTACTGAATTTGTAATTAGTCCTAAAACTTTGTCAGTGAGTTTATTTTGTTTTACAAGAGACGCTGTTTAGAGCCATCCTTGGAGAACTTGCCCCTGACTGAGCAAGAGTTTGAAGCAGCAGTGGGAGGGGTACTTTTGTAATTCTGTCCTGTATTTTGAACCTTTCTTACTAATACTGTGTCTGTGAACTGAATGTCTTCTAAGGTGTAATTACTGCACCATACAATGAAGTTGGGAGAATGTTACCTTGAGCTATAAATGTGTTTTGTACTGGAGATCATGGAAAATGAGGTAGAATTTGGAATTTAATTTTGTAATAAATACCTCTTCTTTTGAGCATTTTCTTTGCATCTAGATCTTGAGGTGTTGTTCCCCCCTCCCTGCCCCTTTCCTCTCTTCCTCACATGCACACTTGAAGTAGCAACATGAACTTTAAATGGACCCATCAGAGAATTTGATTTAGAACCATCGTGATCTACATCAGCTTTTAGCACACAGATGTTGCTGGACTGCTCTTCTAGGAGGTCAGGTTTTACTGCAGTCCAAGTGATGTGCTGATAAACACAGCAGGAAGTGAAACCGGTACATTTGGCCAAGAATAAAGTACTGTCTGTTGAAGTGGGTTTATTTCTCCATGTTAAAGATGAGTTAAATCATAAATATCTATAACATGTCAGATTTAGTGGATATATTCATCAAGCTTCTGTAAGGTTGCCTATGAACACTTCATTTGACAGATCAAGCACTTTATTCAGGAACTCGACAGTGTTCTGTAAGTTGTTCTTACATTGAGTGTATAGCATCCATAACATCAGACTGATACATGATTTTGTACAAAAGAGGACCTTGCTGTGAACTAAATGTGAGAGTCTGTAATGAAATGGGAAGGCTGTAAATCAGAATCTGGCCCTACAGCAGGCTGTAGTAATGGGGCAGCATATACTTTTGGGTACAGCATAACAAGGGGGTGCCATCCTTGGGGTAGAATTAGATGGGGGAAAACAAAATACAACCACCTTATCTGGGGCTACACATTGATGCCCAGATCAGTGCTGGAGGAGAGCCAACCAGTTAGTTTAGCCATGTTCCAAGGGCTGCTAAAGTAAAACTGGACAGCAAGAAACTGGACTATGGGCCTGCACAAGGTGGTATAATAGGTAATGGTTACTGAAAAGCCTATTGCTTCAGAAAGTGCAAGTTGGTCTTTAGATACTGTCTGATCAGGGCTATTGTTCTGGAAGGAAGGAAGGAATGAAGGAAGGAAGGCTGATACAGAAGGTGTGCTAGAGCACAGGGAGATGACCATAAGGAAAAGGCATGCAGTATTTTTCAGAAAATGCTGATTAATATCTGAAGTAAAAGTTCAATTCTCACTGCCCTCTAAAGGAAGAATGGCTTCTTTGTGCAGGTAAGTGATTGCACGTGGGTGGACACTGGTGACTGATTCCATCTGCATTTTATTTGAACCTGCCAGGCTTCTAAGCTTCTAAATTCCAGCCATCATCCCATTATATCTTGCTCAACAAGAATGAGGCTTTTATCATCACCTGCTTTTTTAATATATTTTTTTGTGCTCTGTCTTCAGTCTGCTGCTTAATCTTCTTTTTGCTAACCAAATAGAAATTTTTAATGCAAGTTGCTTTCTCTAGCACTCAATCTACTGTGCTGCTTATTTTCTTTGGTTTACACACCTGGTTTCCCAAACTGTACATTGTCTTCCAGCATCAGTTTCCCCAGTTCTGTATGCTGAAGTAAATCTTCATAGCTGCTTTCTGGTTTATGTACGAGGATCATGGTTGTCATACGCTTTGTTTTCTGATACACTATCTCTACTCTGTAGCTCTGGCCCACACAATGCATGTTGTGAAAATAGAAAGTTTGTACTTTATCAGAATGAGCACAATCTACCAAGTGTTATGATTGATGTGCTTTGTCCGTATTTACCATCCTTGTAGTCATTGTTTATCTCCAGATTGCATCCAAAGTTAGTCATGCAGTTGACATCCTTGCAGCTGACAAAAGGTTGTTTTCAGGCTTCATTCATCTGACCTTTCCCTCCTGCCATGTATTTTAAGGTAAGATAGTTCTGAAGTACATGGGTTTCTCTATTGTCCAGAAAGGGAATTTAGGTTACTTGCTCATATGAAGGCATCTGTGTTGGGTCTTCTGAGTCCCACCCTGGCAGTGTGCTGATCCCTTGGTTGGCACATTGATTTAGGGACAATAAGTATTTGGTCATAAGGTGGAGAAGAAAACTGAGAAGCTGGGAGGATCGGTTGAGATGGGAATGTGAACATGCGTAAGATGGCACATCTTTATTTGAGATTTATGACTGTGTTACAAGAGCCAAATTAACGTAGCGCAGCTGGAGAAAGTGAATTCAAACAGCTCGATAACTTCCAGGCAAAAGCCCATTGGAAGCAAGTCTGAAAAGCAATACTTAAAGGTCAACAAGAGCACAAACACCAACTATCCCAGTGCAAAACAAGGCGAGGAAGAGACAAAGAAGCCAAAGATGAGAAGCAGGGTAACAAGTTAATTAATTGACTTTAAACACAAGAGAGAAGCATCCAGAAAGTGAGAACTCAAATTACTAAGGGCTGCGATGAAAGAGGCATGCAGAGAGGGAAAGCAAAAAGGCTGCTTCACAAAATGAAGATGTAATGAGCAATATCAAAAGTTAATGAAAAACTGTCAGGACATAGGTAGTAAGAGATGGATCAAGAATTAGACCACTACTTGGCAGGGATGGAAAGGCATGAACTGATGGATCACTCTGAAAAAAGTTGTAAACATCTTCAAATGCTTTTATATTAAACTCCCTACTGGGTTTTTCATTATTTTCTCTGTGCTGGTTTTTATCAGGCCAGTTAGTTTCTTTCTTAATCATCCTGTTTGGCCTTTTAGGGTATTGCCACATTTTATACTTGTAAGTCTGCAGAAATTTGTTCCAAGCATTATTAAAAAACCAATAAAATGAACGGTAAGTAGGTTGGAGATACCCACAGGCAGCTCTGGTAGGACTCAGGGGTGCAAGCTGTCTGCGCCGGCTGATTTTAAGTCTTTATTGCTAACAGTTGCTGTTTAACATCCTGTTTAGTTACTAATGGATTGAAAAGTGCTTTATGATGTGGCGTAAGTGACATTCTCCTCAAGACGGAGCCACAATATTTATTTAACACTTAGGTATGTTTGACTCTTGAGTTCACAAGTGCAAAATTTCTCACTGAACTGGAGAAGTATTTTTTACAGAGACCCAAAATTGGAATGGCTCAGATAGGTGAGGAAGAGAAGACCTCAAGCAGGAAAGGATCCCACACATAGAAGCAGTAACACATGGGGTTTGCTCTGAGAGCAGATGGCTGAGTGCAAAGCTGAAAGGTTATGATGCTAAAACAGCCCAGCCGTGAAGGAATGGGTTCAGTTAAATGCAAAATGTTTGTTTTAATAAATCACATCAAAAATTCTATTCTCGGAGACAACCGCTGTAGGTCAAACGATTGTAGGAGATGCCCTGGTCAATAGTGTCAATTCAAATTGCAAGAGGGAGGGAAAGAACAGACAGAGCTGAGATCAGAGAGAAAACAATCAATAAGTACTTCAGAGATCAACACCAGCAGTGCTGCTGAGGCAAGACAAATCCAGTGAGGGAACTACAGTGGAGGCTCCACAGGAAGTAAAGCAGCCTTTCACCAAGCTTTTGCTGTGATGTTTTGGCAGCTGAAGGATGATTCAGTCCAGAAGTATAAGGACAATTGAAGGAAGATCCAAGCCCATATGTACCATCCCTAGGTAGGACAGAAGCCAGGTAGCTCTGCTGACACATTGCTTGCCAAGCTGCCAGGCGTGTTATCTAGGGCACCATGTTGTTGAGCTAATGAGGCTGGAGAGCTTTGGGACCACTTGCATCCCACCAGCTTGGAGTGCACACACCTCTGTAGTTGTGTCTTGTGATCAAATCAGCTTGTGTGTCAAGATGGATGTGGTATATAGACTTTTTGAACTGAACTGTAGAGGCAATTACAAAAGGCAGAGGTTGTTTATTGGAAGATCACAGCCTGGTGGTGGAAGTAGCAACTGGTGGGTTATGACTGTGCTAGAGAGCACAAGGTGAATAACAACTGTGGTAAGGTTTAAGCATCTGTAAGTGACAGACCTGGTCCAACAGCCTCATAAGTCAAAAGTACTCAGGCTAACAGCTGTCTGCGTGGTCCCCTTTGGCTGCTCTCCCTGCTTCATGCCCTGTCAGCCTTGGATTGTTTTCACTTGCCTTTACAAACTTTTCCCGGCTGGCGCAGGAAGATCCAAGATGAACCTGAGGTTCTCTAGTGGCAAATCAAAGTCAAAGGCTGTGTTTTCATTTTATTCTGTTGTTGACTCCTCCCCACACACATAATCCCTCCTCCCTACACCTATCCGCCTCCCCTTAGCCCAAGTCAGTAGTGCTGCCCTGCTCTCCCCACAGGCACAGTGGCTGCCAGCAAGCTCTGCAGCTGATGCCTTCATCAGTTTGTGGGCAAGATTATTCCCTCCTGTATCTCTCTTGCCTGTTGTTACGCAACTGTATCTTGTGATTTGCCTTGCTGCTGAGCTGTGCTGCACCACGGCCTGAGGGGGTAGCTTGAGAAGACTGCTGGGAAGGTTGCATCGCTTCTGCTTCTACCTGGGGATGAGGACAGGAGTCTAGGAAAAAGAGAGGATGTCACGGTCTGTGGTTTTGAGACTGGGTGCTAAGGGAAAGAAAGGGTATTAGCCAAGCCCAGGAGTCTATATGTGAGGTGAGCACAGGGAGCCTGAAGCAGCTAGATCAGAGTGACATTATTCATGAAGACTCACAGATGTTGAATGGGAAATAAGCAGGACTCCAAAGAGGGATTTGGGTTTGTCGGTACAGCAGCTGGGATGAAAACAAGCAGTGCCAAAGCAGCACATGCAAAGCAGTCATCTCTGGGCCAGGCTGATGAGGTGTCCCTGAGGAGGGAGGGTTGGTCTCCAAGCACCGTGAACCCTTCTGAGTGCAGGGTTGGGGGCTGGTGTTTATGAGCTTGTTCCCAGTTCAGTCATATTGGTTTTATGAGATCAGGGAAGTTTCTTTTCCAGTGAGTAAACCGAGGCACTGAGCAAGTAAGACCAACACTTGGCAAGGGGTGTTATGAGTGTTGGTACTGTAACCTGAAGGGACTGTGGATTACAAGGTGAGACCCACTGCAAATTAAAAACATTATAAATTTGTGTTCTTCCAAAGCATAAAAGAGCTTTATTGTCTTCTTTGTGGGTCAGTGGGTTTCTCCAGAAATCTGCCTCCCTTTCGTCCAAGTGCCCTATAGATTATTTTGGAGCAATCTGTGCTGCTGACCTGGTGGTTCTTCACTCATGAAAGCTCCAGGGACAGTCTTGTAGAAATCCAAGAACATCTCAGAAAAGAGCTGAACTGGCAGGCTGGGTACATGGAGCTGAAGCCCTCAGACCATGGAAGCATTTGCAGTGCTCAACCTCTTGATGCATCCTGGGGCTTCCTTATGCTTGAAGGTTCACAAAATGCTTGAACAAGAAGGAAGGTCTTCTTGTTTGTTTTTCCTTGTTCTTTAAATCCCCTCTGGACTTCGCTTGTGCTGTCAGCACCTCAGTGCTGTGGCAGCAGGAGGAACTCCTCTGACAGTCACATAGCTGTAAGGGAGAAGCTGCTTTGCACACAGGAAGAACACTATGTCTCCCTAGGTCTTGCTCTTTGAAGTAATATGAATGGTGGTTCAGATGTTTCTTACTCTCGAACACTCTCTCTCGCCCGCCTCAAGTCCATCCTTACAGGTCCCTCCTCCTGTGCTGGAAGATCTGTGCTGTCACAGGGAAAAAAATGCAGGTTTTATAAAGGGAGAGGGCACGTACCAGTGCCAGAAGGCAGCAAAGGGCTGGATTCACTGTTCAGGAGGGCAGGGAAGGTGAGAAAACTGTTCCTGAATGTGCCCTTACCGTGCCCAGAAGGAGCTGTTGCTAGGGTCAGGAAAGGAATGGACTCTTTGGTTCTTAAACTCTGCTAAGCATTGTACCAATGCGGGCTTTGGGTGCCAACATGTGGTCAGGGGTATGGCCAACCCATTGCCCCTTTGATCATCTGGGGCACCCGTATGTTCCACAGAAGGAGATGTGTCATGCTCAGTACTGTCGTTGCTGCTGTTACGTCTGGTCTGTTCTGACACTTGTGCCTTCTCTGCGAGCACTCAGCGTGCAGCCACCATCTGCAGCACAGAGGGAAGATGCAGGGGGGAAGACTTTGGACAAGAGCCACCATTTTCCCTTGCCATAATGGCTTCATTGCTGTTGTCCAAGATACATTTGCCATCAGGAACAATGGCTGAACCTACCTTTTGTTGTTGCCCTGGTATATGATGGCTGGTATGGTGCCCACACAGACCTGAGGAAAGGGGTGCCACATTCCACCTAAGCTTTAGTTGCTGATCACTCTTAACTACAATAACTTGTTTTGTGTTGCTTCTCTTCCTCCTCTTATCAGCCAGCTCTGAATATATTCCAAGTGTTGCTAGGCAAATACTCGGCTTCAATTGCTGCTCTGACTGCACGTATGTGCTTCAACTCTGCTCCTCAGTATCTCACAGTCTAGGGAGGACTCTCCACTCCTTCCCAGTGCCCTGGCAGCACAGTACTGCCAACCTGTTCTGCTTCTCCTTCTAGTTAGCGGGTCAGGCTGAACTGTCTAGCCAGGCGCCGGTGAAGCTCCACATCTGTGTGGTTTTAACAACTGGCTGAAATGTCAAGAGTAGCTTGTGCAGGTGCATATAGGATGTCACTCTTTGCTCATGTGCTCAGTCAGCTGCACGGTAGCTAAAGGTTAATGTTTGCGTTGACACCACTGGGCTTGTTAACTGCCCTGCTCAGGTTAACCCAGTGTTTCCCGCTGCTCTTTTAGGCTCCTTGCAGCTTCAGTAGTTATCATCACACTGATTTGTCAGCAGTCCCCAGCGTGAATGTTTTCTCTCAAGCACACAGCTAAGACGCTGGTTTTAGTGGGCGCTTGTAGTGGACCAGAAGATGGTGGCCAACAGCAGGAAGCAGTGTGGGCTGGCTGGCAGGCTGCATGTTTCAACTCCCCAGCTGTGAGATGGCTCTGCAGCTCATGTCTTTTTTTGTTAATTATTGGATGGTTTCTATTTATCCCCGATTCTCTAAGAATATATATGTGTAGAGATCATATGCTTTGGGGGCTTTTCTCAGTTATCATGAAAGCTAAAACGCTGTATTTTTAACAGGAGCCATGATTTAACAGAAGCCATATGCATCTTTTCAGGACCTGGGACCTTTCACATTAGTTAATTCTTTTCTAGCAATGGCATTCAAAACACAGCACACCTGGAAAATAATTTGTTTTCTGGCTCGGTAGCCAGAGATCTGTAAGCATTTGTGGGACTTCCTAGTCCGATCTAACAGTTCAATTTCTTTGTGAGCTTGTTGAACTCTTGAGCGCTCAGCTTTAGGAAAGGGTTCTCCAGCTTTTCTAGTATATATGAAGCTTTTCCTGTACAGCATCTTGTCTAGTCTGTACTGAAAACGTAAGGTCTCAAAAGCCTGAGAAAACAGGTAATTAATTTATCCTGGCACTTGCAGAGATGTCTCGAGTGGCTTCCTGCAGTCAGTGCTGTCACTCCAGCTCTTCAGGAGAGAGGCCCCTGGGAGACAAGCCGGGGCTGGTGCTGAGCATAGTGCATTGTCTCCTCCCTGGGCTTATTTTCAGTACTCCAAGGAGAAGAGCCTCCTTTCTGCCTACACTGAGTCATTGTGCTTCTAGGTTGGGTCAGCGGCTGCTGTCTTCTCTCCTCATTGCAAGAAATAAGTCTGATGTATAGAACCAGAACTTGTACTAAGATCAGCGCAATTGTTATTTCAGAGCAGACTGTGATGGTTTCAGTAATATTTGTGCTTTTGTGTTGCTTACATCCTCCTGATGCATGACTGCTCTGGCTTTCCGGGCTTCTGTTGTGCTGCTGGAGACCTTGCTTGCCCTTTCTCGCTTTGTTTCCTCCATGCTGCCTCCATCCCAGGGCCAAATTAAAAGCAGCGTTTCCCTTTGCCCAAACAATAAAGAGAGGCTGGGTGTCCGGAACGCTTTTGACAAAGACAATGTCTTCTGATCTGTTGTTAACAATTTTGCCTGGTTCAATTGGCTTAATTAGCCTTAAACTAAACGTGTATCTTGCAGCGTCCGCATCTGCCTGTGGAGCTAGCAGGTGGCTGCGGGGCATCCCCAGTCTCAGTGGTAGTGCCGAAGAGCGGGAGGCTGGTGTAAGTGCTGGAGCACCGCCGAGGACGGACCTCCGCAGCGAAGCCGGTTGGAAGGGAGCCGTGCTGACCAGCCGGCGAGCGGGGCTGGGTGCCGGTGGTCCCTCGCTGGCGCTGCCCTGCCGCGCTGCTTCGCTCGTACAGTCGGGCCGGTCGGAAAATGTCAACCATGAACGAGCTGAACTTTCTGCTCGTCCCTGTGGCTGCGGGTCTTGCGGGGAGGGGTGGGTGGGCATTTTAATTGGTTTTAATTTATTTTTTTTTTTGCAATGTTTTTTCCCTCTG
>WTSP01022104.1:0-13160 GCA_025331215.1 Actenoides lindsayi | reverse complement strand
GTCCTTCCTGGCCACAAGGGCCCATTGCTGTCCCATGGAGAACTTCTTGTCCCCCAGGCCACCAAGGTCCCTCTCCATGGGGCTGCTTCCCAGCGGGTCTTCCCCTCCCCTGTACTGGTGCATGCTGGTGTTCCTCCCTGGGTGTAGGACTCTACACTTACCCTTGTTGAACTGCATTGGGTTCCCCTTTGCCCAGCTCTCCAGCCTGTCCAGATCTCCCTGGATGGCAGCACAGCCTCCCAGTTTGGGATCACCAGCAAACTCGCCGAGGGTCCCCTGCATCCCTTCAGCCAGGTCAGCGGTGGAGGTGTTGGCCAAGACTGGGCCCAGCACTGACCCCTGGGCAGCACCACCACTCACAGCTCCCTGGCTGGATGCTGCACCCCTGATCACAACGCTCCCAGCTCTGTTGTTCAGCCAGCTCCCGACCCACCTCACCTGATTGCGGGGTGTTACGTGACAGCGATAGTCCCGCGTCACCGACTGACGGGACAACATGGTTCCGCCGTCTCCCCGCTGCCCTGGGCAGGTGGATCCGTTCCTGCCCAGCCACCTGATGAGCTCAGGTTGGGGCCGAGCCGAGCCTGGGCACCGCTTCTTTCCCAGCTCTTTCTTTCCCACTCCCCGAGGTCTCTGGCGTGGTCCCGGCGCCAGCCAGCATGATCCTGCTGACCCAAAAAGCCATGGAGCCTAGAAGTGTTTTAGGGTTTAACCGAATCTCGGCTCTTTAAATGTATTCTCTGCCCAAGGCGAATTCCAGGAGGAGCTGGGATCAAGTGGCCGAGAAAGTGCCGCTGCAGGGAAGCGGAGCTTCATCTTCCCTGGCACCTGGCTGCCCGGCGAGGAAGGTTTGCGGGGGAGATCGTTAATACCCGCGTGGCGATGGGAGCCCCAAAGCCATTTACAAGATGAAGGATGGGAAAAGTTGGTGGCTCGAGCTTGTGTGAGCTCGGGCAAGTTGAGCAAATCTGGCTCCTGGGGCCGGAGGCGGCGCGGGCGGCGCAGGGAAGGGTTTAACTGTTCAGCTGTAGCCTGTAATAAGAGGGTGACCTTTCCATCATCTTCACGGCTCTGTCACTGTGTTTGGAGGCATCTCGGTCGAAATGCTACATCAATGTCTGGGCACCCGCGGCAGGCAACGGTGCATCTCCGCGGCGCGTACGGGTTGTTTAGAGGAGGTGAGGGAAGGAACATGAATCAGCGGTGGGGATGTCGGCTGAGCTAACACGGAGAGGGCAGCAGCCGGGCAAGCAGCCCCGCGGGGCACCCGGGCCTGCTTCCCCCACCCCCAAGGAGCTCTGCAGAAGGTCTGGGCCTTCCCTGGCTCTGCACAGGGTTCAAGGTGTCATAGCCACGTGGAAGTGACTTCCCCACAGTATCTTCAGAGCTTCCACTGGAGTCTCTCCAGCAGCTCTTGTCTCTCCTGAACTGGGCAGCCCAGAACTTGGACCCAGTACTCCAGAGGTGGCCTCAGCAGGGCAGAGTAGAGGGAGGAGAACCTCCCTCGACCTGCTGGCCATACCCCAGGAGACCATTGGCCTTCTTGGCCGCAAGGGCCCATTGCTAGCTCGTGGGGAACTGGTTCAAACACCAGTTTGAAGTATGTTCTGTCCCAGTAAAACACGTCCACGAATAGCAAAGTCCCTTTAGCAAACCTGAAACTCCACCTGCTCAGAGCTTTGGCAGGAGAACCAAGTGTGGGTTTGTGATGTCGGGCTCTGGGTGGAATGGGCCTGCAGCTCCGTGTGCCCTTTGCTGGCTGGAGGAGCAGCCCCCAGCGAGGGCTGTCTAGATGATGGGTCTCTCTCGGAGCAGATCAGCATTACCTTGGAGATCGTCGCTGGCAGGGAACACAAGCTGCTGGATCTTGAAAGCCATTTATCAGTCTGGTTGCCATTTGTATCTCCGGGTGGAGGAAATTGTTACCCACTGCTCCAAGGCTCCAGCGCCTTTGTTAACTCTTTAGTGCTGGGCCCAGTGAAAGATTAGTGTGGAACTGGAGCAGCAGTGCCGGTCTGATCGGCTTCAGCAAGCGGCTGCTGGGGCTGCTGGGTTTTGCCTTTGTGGTTTGGATCCGTGGTCAGTTGGTTTAAACTGCCCCAGAGCTGAGGAGTGAATCCCAGAACCTCATTGTGGTGGGGGGTGGAAGGGACCTCTGGGGATCAGCTGGTGCCACCCCCCTGGGTCACCCAGAGCAGGGGGCCCAGCAGCGCGGTGTCCAGCCGGGTTGGGAATCTCTGCAGAGAAGGAGACTCCACAGCCTCTCTGGGCAGCCCGGGCCAGGCTCTGAGATCAGTTTCTTGAGTTCAGGGGGAGCATCGACAAACCAGCTTCAACTGGGATCCCCTGGCTGAGCAGCAGCTGGTGCTTGAGGCTGGGATCTCCCCCGTTCTCCCTCGGGCAGTAACTGCTCTACTCACCGTGTGCCAGAATTGGGCAGCCAGCTCTGCATGTTTGCAGGATTTCAGTTTTCTCCTTGGCAAAGGGCCGGCCCCAAGCTGAACTCATGCTTCCCACCGTGGTAAATGTCTCCCGCTGCCTGTTGTTCAGATGAGAGCTCCCCTCTCTCCTTTCTCTCCCCAGATCCATCTGGGTTTATTTTTGATGTGCAGTCCAACACCGTGATGGCCCAAGGAGGAACCTTTGAAAACATGAAGGAGAAGGTAAATGTGTCCTCTGAGACTTTAACTGGCCACGTGCCGGGGAAGGAGCTCGCGAGTGCTGCATCTTCATCTCCTCTCCGAGGTGAAATATGTTTTTGTCTGGGAGCGAATGGCAGCTCTGTCAAAACCAAACTCTTATTCAGGCTAAATCGTCCTGGCCCATTAAAGTTTTACCAGGAAGCCATCGGTTACGGGTTTCAGCAGGGTTGCCGCGGGCCCCGCGTGGGATAGAGCAAATCTTTCACCCTTTACCCCGTTCCCCTCCCCCACCCCTCCTCCAGATCAGCGCCGTGCGAGCCATCGTCCCCAACAGGAGCAACAACGAGATCGTCCTGGTGCTGCAGCACTTCGACAACTGCGTGGACAAGACGGTGCAAGCCTTCATGGAAGGTAACGGTGCCTGGGTTCCCGGCGGGGCCGGTGGCTCCGCACCCCGTACGTTCCCTGGGCTGGGCTTGCGGTTGTGCTTCGTGAGCTTAGAGCTCTTTCCCAACCCAAACCATCCGCCGGTTCGAAGCACAGAGGTTGGTGAACGGATGAGGCTCCTCCTGGGTTTTAGTTGGTGTTTCTTCACCGAGCGGGCCCCACGGAGCCGAGGGTTTGGTGGCTCCTCAGACCACGGAGGTTTGAGGCTCGACTGCAGAGGCTCCCGAGACCTCCTCAGGCCTGGCCACCTGGGGTGGATGTTCCGACCTTGGCAGGACAGGCTGCTGCCGGTGACAGCGCCTGTCGCTTCGCGGCTCTCGCCTAGCGCTGACGGCCCCGCGGCCCCCGCGGACGGGTGACAGCCATCCTCAGACCGCCGCGGCTCTGGGGACAGGCGGCTGGCAGATGTCTGACCCTAGCGTGACCCTGAGCTCGGAACGTGCTCCAGCTGGGTCCCGAGCACTAAACCTTCAGTGTGACAGGGCCAAAGAGAAGGGATTTTTCCCCCTTTTTCTTTTCCTGGAAAGAGCTGGCCCTGTGTTATCAGGGAGCAAAACCATCAGCAGCGCATTCCCAAAGCAAAGATGAAACCATCCCTTTTATTGCATCCAGTAAGAGAATCGAAACTGAGGTGCTGGTGCTGTCGCAGCCAGCCCGGGTTCGGAGCCACATCCGCGTGGCTGGGATGGGGCCACCGCGGCCACCGCTCACCGCTGCCTTTCCTTCCAGGCAACGCCAGTGAAGTACTGAAAGAATGGACTGTAACGGGCAAAAAAAAGGTACCCTACACCTTGTTAAGATGTGTATTGTTTTCTTCTGAGGATTCAGACCACGGTGGGAAAGCCAGCGGTGCTGGGGGGCAAAGAAAACAAAGTGTGTCAGTGTTAGCGGAGCGATGCAGGGAGATAATCCCCAGGGCAGCGGGTGCTACGCTGCGCAGGGCCGTGGTTTACAGGGAAAGCTCAGCACGAGGTGAAAAATAAACATCAGCACCTCGCCACGTCTGCATTGAATTCACTTGTTGGCCACGTCAGGTCTGAAGAAGAATAAATAGAAAAGGTTCTAGATTTTCTGCCGCTTTTCTTCTGCTGACCCTCTACAGGACCACCCTGATCCACACACAGCCCCACGCCAAAGTAAATCTTTCCCAGGTCCATTTGTTCCTCCAGAGCTCTGTAATTCACTGCAGGCAGAGGCAGTACCGCGCTGTTTTTCATCAGTAACCTTTGGAGCCGAACGGTTGCGTTTAACGCTGAGCTCTGTGGAAATAGATTTCTCTGTCACGTAAACCTTGGCGGGTGTTTTTTTTTTTTTTTTTGCTCCTCCTTCGCCACGACCTCTGTGAAAGGGTTAAAAAAACCACAAACCCCCACAGATGTGCTCTAGTTCCAGTACTCGAGTCAAGGTTCAGTACTTGATATTATAATACCTAAATCCACCAGGACAAGATTAAAATCATAATTATTCAAAAAGGCTCCTTTGAATACCTGAAAAGTGCCAGCGTGAAAGGGAGCAGGGCAGGGGAGGGATGTGACTGAGGAGCTTTGTGCTGGGAAATGAGGGAAGTTTGGTCCGAGCAGAGCACCCTGGGAGCTGCACCCTGCCCTGAGCACCCCAGAAGGGACCCGGGTGGTGCCATGGGTCCCGGCCCCCACCCCCCCCCTCGCTGCTCCCCGTGGGTTGGGGAGGGTGACGAGTTCGCTAATGCCACTGTATCCGTCCTCATTGTGCAATAAATCCCTCCTCCTGTTAATAGGATCAAGAGCCAGACTGGCTGAAAAACCCTCTAATTCAGCTACTTTCAGCCAATAAGCACAAGCTTAATTTTCCCTTCAGGATTTAAGCTTAATGTGGTTCTTTTTTTTTTTTTTTTCCTTTCCCCTCCCTTTGTGGTGTCGATCCCTAATCCTCAGAACAAGAAGAAGAAAACCAAACCGAAACCGCAAAGTGACTCGAGCCCCGGCCTCCCAGAGCCTGGGAAATTGGTGTCCACTGAAGAGGAGCAATTGGCAACCTCGGAGAAGGGGGGAATTAACGGTTTCCATGTCAACGGCTGCGCCCACGACACCGAGTCCGTGGACTCGCTCAGCGAGGGTTTGGATGCGCTTTCGATTGATGCCAGAGAGCTGGAGGATTGCGAGGCACCGGCCGTGGCTGATAGGACAGGTCAGTCTCTGTGAAGTAGCCCAGGAGATGGGCACTCAGGAACTGCCACCGGCTTTTTTGTGTCCCTCCTTTGGTTTGGGTCAGCTCTGACTCAGAGGGAGAGAAACCGGCCTCAAGTTGCCCCAAGGGGGGTTGAGGTTGGAGCTGAGGAGCAATTTATTCCCCTTGAGGGTTGTCCAGGCCTGGCCCGGGCTGCCCAGGGCAGTGGTGGAGTCCCTGTGATCCTTGGAGGGGTTTCAAAGCCATGGAGATGTGGTGCTGAGGGAGAGGGGTCAGTGGTGCTCTGGCAGTGCTGGGGCAACGCTTGGACACCTTTAAAGGCCTCTTGCAACCCAGCCCATTCCATGGTTCTGTTAGAACTGGTTTCTTTGGGTGTCTCTCCAGGAAAGAGCAGCTCCCCCTGATTCCGATTGCTGTGCTTGTTGTGGTGGAGGTAGTCAGCGTTCTGCTGTCCTCCCACCTTTCCCCTATAAACCAGTTTGCTTTTCTACAGCAGTGCCTGACCTAGAGAATGGAATAGCAGAGTTTGACACAAAATCGCTCACCCTGCATCCTTCCCAGAGCCCTTCATCCCTCCTCCGTCAGCGCCCGGGCCAGAGGAGCACTGCCAGGTCTCTGTCCAGATCCACAGCCAGCGCCTCCACTCCCTCCCTGCCCGTAACGCGCCTCGAGGACCTTCCCCTTTCACCCGCCAACAAGAAACTGGGTAAGGCTCCGAGGCTCCGGGGCCAGCCGGGCTTTCGGCCCCTCTCCTGTGCCGGGGCGCGCGGGATGTTGATTTTAACGCGAGCGAACGCGCCGCGTGTTCTCTGCCCTCCTCCTTCTCCTCCTCTGTGTGAGCAGGACACGACCGCTCTCGCTGCATATGTTTAGCCCATTCTTCGGTGGCTCCCTCACAGCCTTTGGGGTGTTTCTCATCTTTTGTGAGAATTTAGCACAAGGCCAGGAGTTGGGACCGCTCCTGTCACAACAAGTGACAGTCTCCCACAGGATCCTGGGGTTGGTTTGGGTTTGGTTGGGGTTTTTTTTTGTGTCGTTTTTCGTGTGTTTTCTCACGGCTGAGTTCTTACAGTAACAAGTAGGGACAGGAGTGACCTTAGAGCCCCTGATTGTGATCGTGGGTATTGTACTTGGCTCGGGGTGGTGAGATGGTGGCACTTCTCCCCCTGGCTGCAGGGCTGGTAACGCGGCTTGGCGCTCCGGAGAGCATGGGCGAGGTGACATGACACGGGGATCAACCTTGGCAGCTGCAGCCGAGCCGCTCAGCCCCTGATTTGAAGAAATAGCCTTAATTTTAGTTTCCCAGCTAATTCCCTTCCCCAGGCAGAATCATTTTGCATCGTTTAGCGAGGCCGTGTGTCGGTGTAGACAACGTTTCGCTCGTCTCCAGGCCCTGGCACAAAAGCATCTCCGAGGTGCATTTGATTTCTCTCACGTATTTGAAAATGTGGAGTCACATCCCCCACCCGCAGCAGGAAATTCAACGAGCGCTGGGAAAACTTTCCCCGATCAGAAAAATCTCTCGGCCTGTCCCCGCTGAACCTCCTGCCTTTGTAATGGGGGAAGGAGAGAAAAATTTAAACCCAAGCAGCGTAGAATTTTAAAATAAAAGAGGGGGTGGGGGTAGGGGGGGGTGGAAAAACCCATCTTCAGATTGATCCCTGCCGGGAGGATTGAGCACTGTGATTGACATGGCCGTTTGAGCTCCTTCTGTCTCTCGGTAGGTTCTAATATTGAAAAATCCGTGAAGGATCTGCAGCGCTGCACCGTGTCCCTGGCGCGGTACCGGGTGGTGGTGAAGGAGGAGATGGACGCTTCCATTAAGAAGATGAAGCAGGTCTTCGCCGAGCTGCAGAGCACGTAAGTCGACACCTGAGCCTGCCTCTGCCTTTTAAAGCTGGAAGCTAAAATATTTGGGATAAGATCTCAGCTTTCCGGGCAGGGTGACAACTCAGTTGGGTTTGTCCTCAGCAGCTGGGAGCCAGAGCAGCCAAGAAACAACCCGGGGCCTCGAGTCTCCTCTGGGGTGGGGTTTAGGAGCCGCCTTTGATGGCAGATTTGCGGGGCCCGTGTCCGTTCGAGCTGTTGGCTCACGCTTGCGGTGGGATGTTCACGGCCCGCTCGAGGTTTTGATGCATCCCTCAGGGGCCACGATGAGCTGTTGGCTCCGTGGGCATACGCAACAGTCGTCCCGAGCGCTACGGATTCGCTTTAGAGGCAGATAACGCGAGAACCTCGACAGATAGCACGCCATCGATCAGGGACCGGCTTGAGCAGCACCGGGAGGAGAACTGGGATCTCGGGGGGCTGTGGATGTGTCTTTTAGAACCAAACGCTCATCTTTGAAGCCTTCAAAACACGGCACAAAGGCTCCCCTGTAGGTCTAAGTACACATCAAAGAGCGTCCCGGGCGCTTCTGCTTCCCCTGGTTTAAGCCAAGCTCTTGACGCTGTGTGTGATGTTCCCGGCGAGCGTAACGAGGCAGTTTGTTTTTAACGAACATCTTTATTGGTTTGGAGAAGATCTTTGAGGTGATGCGAGGCCTTTCGGAACGTCAGAGGCACTCGCTGTCTCGGCCGATGGAGTCTATTACTGCAAAATTGTTCTTGGTTATACAAATATTATTGCTTTTGGGTAAAGAAATATTCATCAGGAGGAGCTGCACAGAGAGTTCTCCATGCCCGAAGTGAGGAACGGTTGACAAGGAACTAAAACGCTGCAATTGCAAGTGAAGGATTTAAGGAGATACTTGGCAGACATGCAGGGCCCTGTCAGGAGCTGTCTGTGTTTGGGGATGTTAGGTGGTGGTGATGTAGGGAGACGGGTTCTGGGGCCTTTTGGGCATAAGGAGACAGATTCCAGAGGCTTTTCGGGTGCAGGGAGCCGGGCTCCGGGGCCTTTTGGGTGCAGGGAGCCGGGCTCCGGGGCCTTTTGGGTGCAGGGAGCCGGGCTCCGGGGCCTTTTTAGGCGCAGGGAGCCGGGCTCCGGGGTCTTTTGGTTGCAGGGAGCCGGGGTCTGGAGCTTTTCAGCAGATTCAGTTGTTGAGTGTGGCCTTTTTCTTGTGCTTGTGTTGAACTTTGGCACCAGGAAGGGTTCTCCTGGACACTGCCCTGTACTGAAATTCAGCGTCTGCTAAAAATACCAACCAAAATGTTTGTAGATGACTTTGAAACTCACCTGAGGAGACCAGACCAAGCTGGAGGGGTGGGGTTGAAGGTGCCCATGGGCCCTGACCTGCCCTTTTTGTGGTCTCCGAGCTCCCATCACCTCCCACCTTTTGGAAAAGCTGCCGGGTGAGGGGATTTAACCTGCCAACAGCTGAGGGATTCACAGCCCTGAGTCAAGTTCCGGTTTATAAATATTATTTCTTACGTTGTTAGTGGCTTAGAGTCAACAGCGAGCCAGGGTTATCTCTACACAGCAGGTTTGCCTTGTCAGGTTTGTTTTGTCAGCCTCTCTAAACAGCGATGACATCGTAAAACCCTCTCCCTGGCAGGGCAAACAGGCTGTGGCTACCGCGTCCTGTTCCGGTTCAGTCCCCCCTCGCCCTTTGACTGACATTATCACCTATAAATCGCTGGTGTCACGCTCGGGAAGGTGAAAGACCCAAGTCCAATGCCGTGGCGGGTGAGGCAGGACACCCACTTCCACCAGTACCTACTTGGACTGGGGCCACCGGGAACCTCCTTTGGCAAACGCCGCGAGGCAACCGCCCAGCAGGACTCCGGGGCCGCTTTCCTCCTGCCCGCAGTGATGCAGGGCGTGAGCCGGGCTGTCGCTTGGGCCTTTGTTATTTTATTATTTTCTTTTTGTTGTGGGTTTTTTGTTGTTGTTGTTGTTTTTCCAGCTCCCTGACCCAGGGAGTAATTAGTATCTTCTTAAATCCTGCAACACCAGGCAGGATCTGATAGTTTAATCCTCTTCAGCTTCTCCAGCTGGCTTCCTACCAGCAGCAAACCTGGTTTAAAAGCAGGTTTGTTCAACTGAAACAGGATATTTTAAGAGGCAAAGCTCGAGCTGGTTTAACTTCTGCCTGTCAGGATTGCCCTGCGGATGTCCTGTAACCAGGGAGGCTTCCTGGAGTTCCTGACCTCCTCCTTCTCTTGTAGGCAACATGCTTGGGTTAAACCTTTGTCTGTGAGGTGAGGATGAGGAAGGAGACTAACGCTGGGGTCGTGCCTGTCTCAGTCTCGGAAATCGATCTGGTTTGAGTGGCAGATGTGGCAGGAGCTGCTTCATCTTCCTTTTTTGGGAGGATTTGCTCCTCTGGGCTGGAGATGGAGAGAGAACCTGGACTAGGGAATCCTCATAGTCCCGACTACCCCCCATAACCTGCTCTCTGCTGACAGGGAAAGTAGCACATCAGGAAAAAACCCACCCTGAGCCTTTGTGAGCGGGGTTGAGGTTTCTCCCCGCTGCAGTCACTGTGATCCCGGGGGCAGAGCTGCCTGGCTGCTTCCAGCCGTCGTCCAGCGCCGTTGGAGCGGCCAAGGAAGGCAGGCGAGTTTCCTGACGGTTTGAGGGGCTGGAGGATCCGTGGGGCCCCATCCCTCGGGGACCTCGGGCAGAGCCCCTTGCGCAGCCATGAGATGGGGTCCAGGTCTCCTGCCGAGCGAACGAAACCCGCGAGACGTGATCTGTGCCGGGGCGCGTGCGGAAAAAAAAACCCAGGTAGCCCAAATACAGCGGGTGTTGGCTCGGCGGGAGCCGGGCGTGCGCCTGTGTGTTCAGGGAGGGCCCGGGGTGTAGCACAGCCCGAGTTGGGCAGCCGTCGGGCTGTTCTGCAGTTAAATGAATCATTCAGGCTGGATGATTTTCACCCGTTCTCTCCGAGCTCTGGGGGATTCCTGCTGCTGACGTGGGGTGGGGGGGATGGGGGGTGTCTCTCCCGTCACCCTTCCCACCGGTGTGGCCAAGCTGCTCCGGGGACAGTCGGGAATGAGGTGAAGTCTCATTAGCGCAGCGCGGTTGGGCTGAGGGGCCTGACCTGGATCAGGCCCCTCACTGTGCTCAGAGCAGAAGCAATTCCCGCCCCGCGCCGGCCGAGGGCCGGGGCGATAAATCAATGGAAGAAGCCAAATGTCAAAGCCACCGTTCAGAGGGAATTGTTTAAATTGATCTCCCTCAGCCCTCTGACGCGCGAGGAGCGGGAGCAGGGCTTTGACTTTGCATTTCAGACGCTCTGTGGTTCTTCCCTTTCCAGCCCGTCACTAAAATAAATATTCCCCCTCCACGTTTTCAAGCAGAGCTTTGTCGCTGGGAAAAAAAAAAAAAGCCACAAAAAAACCCCCAAACCCCAAAAAGCAGCTCGTGGTCGGTGTCGAAGGGGCCGACCCTGCCGCCAGCTCTCCAAGCAGCTTGTCTCGGCCGCACCGCGGGTGCCGCGCGGCTCGTGCGCCGGAGGAAGGCTCTGCTTTGAGCTCGCCAAAGCAGGAGCCAAGAGGAGCCCCGTTAATGGGCTGGATGTTGGATGTGGCAGCCGGGCCGGGCTGGGCACGGCACTGGGAGGGAAGCTCAAAAGAAGCGTTTGCAGGGAGGGATCTGGATTTTTCCCGGCAAAGAACGGAGCTGCGACCGGCCAGACTGGGAGGACTGGTGCTTGCTCTCCTGTTCCATTCTAACTCTGTATGCCTGTCTCTGCGGGGCCCTGAGCTTCCAGGAGCTCCCTGGCTGCTCCGACGTACCCGAGGGTGCTTGGTAGCCTGGATTCGGCTAAACTGGGCCCACTGGTGGCTGTGGTTCTGCTGGCGAAGGGCTGGGCCTGGGGCAGTCCTGCTGGTGAGGCTCCTGGTCCTGCCCCAACGCTCGTTAGGTTTGAGGCTTCTTAAAACGTGGTGCCCTCGTTTTCTCCTCAGTTTCCTCCAGCCCCTCTCCCCTTGCCAAGGTGGCTCCGACTTTCCCGGAGCGCAGTGACCGCGTCCCCAGCGGGACCCGTGCCCCGCACTGACCCGAGCCCGGCCAAGTTCAACACATTGGCGCGGGCAGGAGCAGCTCCAGGTTGCAGAACAAAGCCGGGGCTGGTGGCGGGTCCCTGCTGCCCCCTGCCGGCCTCTGCCCAGGGAACCCTGGGGCCGGGCGCTGGAGCAGAATCTCCTCTTTGTTACTAAACCTTCCCCTTTTTCTGTTTCCCCCCTCCAGGCTCATGGATCGGGAGGTGGCTTTGTTGGCCGAGATGGACAAAGTGAAAGCTGAAGCCAGTAAGACTCTGACCTCCTGCCTCTGCAGACTGGGGGCGATTTTCCTTCTGCTCACACTCTTCCCAAATCCGGGGCTCCGTACCCAGATGGAATTGCCCTGTTGCTCGTGATAGTCCCATGTGTTGTGGTCTGTGTGCGCAGGAGACCAAGGAGGGTGCTCGGGGGGGAGCTGGTGCTTAGCAAGAAAGTGCTGGGTGGTGGGCCAGGGTGGTTTAGCGCTGGGCTGGCTGCTCCGGTGCCGAGCCGTGCTGTTTTCCAGTGGAAATCCTGGTGAGCCGGCAGAAGAAGGCGGAGGCCCTGAAGAAGCTGACGGAGGTGGCCGTGCGGATGTCGGAGGAGCAGCTGGTCGAGCTCCGGGCCGACATCAAGGTGAGGTTTTGGCTCCTCTCGCGGAGTTCTCTTGGACACAGTTTCGTGGTGCCCCGGCAGCGCTGGGGGAGCAGTGGGCTTGATGAGCTGAGGGGTCCCTTCCAAGTCGAGAGATTCCCTGATTCTCCCAGATGCTCCTTCCTGGGCCAGAAGTGGGGTGGGGAGGTGAGGGTTTCACCTCTGTTTTCTGTTCCCTGGCTTGAATTTCACATTTTGCCTTTTCTGTGAAGCACTTTGTGAGCGAACGGAAGTACGACGAGGACCTGGGCCGGGTGGCACGGTTCACCTGCGACCTCGACGCGCTGAAGAAGAGCATCGCTGCCTTCGGCCAGGGTGAGCCAGGGGGGCGGGGAAGAGCTGAGGACCCCTCTGTGAGCCCAGCTCCACCAAAACCCCTCGCCTGTGCCCCAAAACTCAACCACAGCAGGACTTGGGGCATTTTATTTCCTCTGGGGAATTGGGACAGGACCCTCCCCACGCCTTGGCAAGTGGGGTCTGTGCCCATTCCCTTTGCTGTTGAGCACTGGTCCCAGTTAGCCAAGCCCTTGTACCCAGAGCTTCATCTTGCCACCAAAAGCACTGTCGTCCCTTCGAGCGTGAGCCGCCCCCACCCCGGGCAGCAGGGTGGGTGGTTCTGGGATAACACCTGCAGCAAACACCCATTTTTGGGGTATTTCTCCTCCAGTTTCCCACCCAAAGAACAGCTACTCCAGCCGATCACGGTGCAGCTCCGTCACTGCCACCTCCCCCAGTGCTCCTAGTGAGGCCGCAGCCCCTTCCACCCCCGCCTGTGCCTCTGCCCCCGCCGCCAGCCTCACCACGGGCAGCAAGAAGCCCTTGGCCTCCTCATCCTCGGTGGAGGCGGCCACGGGGAGCACCGGCAGCCGCCCATCCCAGCCCTCCCGAGAGGTAATGGCGCTGGGAAGATCCTGACGTGTGAGGTGGGAGGGAGGGACAGACGGATGGACCCTGAGGGGTGCCCTTCGCTCAGGGCTGGGCAGTGGTGCCCCAGAGCCACAGGGCTCAGCCTGGTCCTGCTCCAGAGCCAGGCTCGGGATGGGGTCAGTTTGCTTTTCCTGGAAGGGGAGAATCATGGAATGGTTTGGGTTGGAAGAGCTTGTGGAGTCCAAGCGTTGCCCCAGTGCTGCCAGGGCACCGCTGACCCCTGGCTCTCAGCACCACAGCTCCACGGGGGGCTTGGAAACCCCTCCAGGGCTCACGGGGACTCCCCCCCGCCCTGGGCAGCCTGTGACAGCCTTGGACAACCCTCAAGGGGAAGAAATTGTTCCTCAGCTCCAACCTAAACCTCCCCTGGGGCAACTTGAGGCCCTTTCCTCTT
>WTSP01022101.1:0-28935 GCA_025331215.1 Actenoides lindsayi | reverse complement strand
TTTTTTTCCTTCTTTTCCTTTTTCCCCCCCCCCCCCCCCCCAATTAAGTACATTTTCTCTGAATTTTCTGAATTCCTTAGCAAACAGATTTAGAAGTCTGAGAGAAAATTCCCGTTTCTTCCTTTTTCTGATACACGTTTTATCTGATATGCATCTCCTACATTATTTCCTATGTTGGTTATCAGTTTTTCTCAGTGTTCTACTTGGTCCCTGTTATAAATATGTTTCCTTGTCACTGTGTCAGAAACATATTTGCTATGCTTTACTTTAAAGAAGTAGTAGTAATATAAATTGAAGTCAGTTTAAGATAATATAACTGACAATAAAATATGAACTAAGAAATTAATCTTTACAGATGTGAGCAGAAATGTACATTTCATATACTAACTAGAATAAAGCCATTGCTCTGCAGTAGGAATCCACCCTGTAGAAAGAAAAAAAATAAAAGGGGGGTGGGAGCGCTAGCTCTTTTTTACCTATCACCTTAAGGTTTCAGTGAGTCAGACATAGCCTCAGTTTCTGTTTGCAGCTCTGCGGGAAACTGCAGAAAACCTATTGCCAGGGGCTTAAAGAGGAATGTACTGAATGAAACATTACCTCTCCTGGCTGTGTATCTCCCTGCCAACAACCACAACATAGGTAGCATCCCTCCAGAATACAGTAGGTTGCAGGAACTTGCAGTAAACCTCATGCAGGTTTTATAGTACTAGCAACAGTGAATGGTTTGTTTGTTCTTTGCTTCTGTGGCTATAGTTCAGGGTTTCACGTTTATTCCAGTGGAGTTATGCTTGAGTGTGGTGTCTGAGATCAGGCCTTAAGTGCAGTGGCTAAAAGCACATCAAACACAGGCTATGCTACATGCTTACTGGGTAGCATGTTAATGTAACTATACTCACACAGTTACAGAGGTCTAATCACCCATTAAATCCACTACAACTGCATTATATTACTTTTCCCTGGCATCTAGTCAAAAATGTTGCTTTAGTTGTTTTTGGTAAAGAGAATGTGCTAGCATGAAGCCACATGGAGTAAGACAGATTTGCAATATTTAAACATGTGTCTCAAAATTGCATCATTTGGCCTGTTTTTCCCTCCATTTCAATAAACACCTGATTACTGAAAAAAACCACTATATTACTACTTGAAATAATTATAAGTAGGTAGCTAACAGCCACTCTAATATAACTTTACAAAAACATTATGTATGCTTCTATGTGACATCAGTGACGATTATGGAACCAAAAAAACGAAATTCCTTTGGAATTAGGTGTACAGGAGATCCACGAACACTAGCATAAGTTCTTTTTCCTTTGTCTGGTTCCCCACTAGTCACCACACAACATTTCTTCAAATGTCCAGTTGTCTTCATCCTGCCTCAGGTTCCTTTGGTGTTTTCACTGGCCCTTAAAGGAACCATTTCTGTTCAGGGTTTATTCTTTATTCCTTCTAATTTTGAACCCATGTAATGTTCAGGGATCACTCAGAGTCAGGGGAATAGCTACAGCTCTGTCACATTCAGTGGTTAAATTCCAGGACACTGACACTGATGACCTGGCCAACTAGAAGGTTCCTAGGTAATTGCAATGTTATCGCATGACACCTCTGTCTCACCACTTCCTCTATCTCTGATGTGCTATGAAGAGAACTATCACACTGCAATGGCACACACTACTTAACCTCTTTGAAACCTATTTGCCCCAAACAATAGAATTTTTGCAATTTTGCTCTTTGGCCTGTGGAAGAGAGGGTTCAGGGGTGGAAGGAGGACATTCAGACCATCAACAGGAGGCTTACCAATGCATTCCTTTTCCTGTGAAAACTTTTCATACACACACCAGAAAAATAATCTCATTCTGGAGTAAGAAGCAGGTGCTGGTAATGTTCACAATTACAATACATGTCAGGTCATGTGCTATCTACTTGATTGGCACTTTTCATGGCTGGCAGAGACGAGAACGGGATGAAATGTGAGGTGAGGGGTGTCATCAACACTTCTTCACCACTACATCTGCAATGGCAGGAGTTTTACCACCAGCACAGTTCTGATGGATGTATTTTGGCCTTACTTATGTGGTCATTTAGTCTTGATCAAAATAAACTTTTCCACAGTACTGCATGAATAAAGAAAAAGGGAACATTTATGCTCTATGTAGGAAATGGGGGCAGGAGACAAGAAGCAGCTTTTATTTTAGCCAGTGCACAGCTGAGCTGTATAACACACTTCTCTCAGAAGCCAGTGATGTGTTGCTGACCACAGGGAAGCAGCATTCCTCTCCAGGCTTGCTTCAGCCTGTCACAACCAGACTCTGCTTTTCCAATAGACTAGAGATAAAAATATAGCTTAATGTTTGACACCTCTTGAGTTCACAATACATTTTTTCAAGTTGAGCTTTAATAGCCACAGGACAAAGGAATATGGAAATACATGCATCAGATAGACAGCATAGAACCAACTGACTTTTAAAAACTGATAAGCCACAAATAAAGTTGTTAATAATGATGTGCCTCTCTATTTTTTCTGTCTAGCTACAATAAAACTAAAAAGCTGTACACATACAACTGCTACAAATCTGCCTTTGCTATTTCTATTTCCATCCCATGTTTTTCAACATGAATACATTGGATCTTTCAGGATTTCATAACACTATACCTCTCAGAATAATTCTCTATTTATGTTATATACATCATGCGTAACTTATTTGTTTCTTAACTAGTTGGTAGACAGCAGCTGTTCTTAACGTGGTTGGTTTGTTCCATGAGATACATTTGCCATGACTTTGGTTCAATGACAGAAAAGATCATTCTAGGTCACTCCAATCTTCAAAACACAACACGGGAATAAAAAGCTAGGTTTGCAAAACCAAAGATGTATAGCACATACATTAGGCTTTGTTTCTGAATATAAGGCTATATCTTTGTTTTCAGAACAAAAAACTCAATAAAAATTTCAGCATAAATACACACAAAAAAGGAATTAATTATTCATAATTCAAGTCTACATACCTAGAGTCCCTTTTTACTTCTAGAAGCACTCTACACAGCACTGCTCTAAGAGACCAAAGACAAAAAGCCTGAATATTAAAAGCCACAGCAGTTCAGCAGAACAATGCAACACCCTCTTATGCTTAGATGCTTCTGGCACTAGTCAGTTTTTTCACTCATACTTAAGCAGCGATATTAAGAATTCATTCACAGAAAAGGAAATATTTTCTAAAAGGTATCATATTTTCCTCTACAATTACCTAATTTGTAACAGAAAAAAAAAGATGATATGTGAATCTCTGCACCTGGTAAAGTCAATTGACTTCAGAGTGCTGGGGACTTCACCCGGAATTTTCATAAATGTTTTGGACAATATAATATTGAGGTTAGGTCAACATCAGGTGAAAGTCTCAGAAATATTGGTCTGATTCTGTAAAAATTTCATCATAATGGTGACACTGATTTTAGTAAGTCTTCCTGTGTGAAGTGCAAGATCGAGCATATACAAATGTTGAATAATGCACAGCTAGAAGTATTATTTATTCCAATAAGATAAAGTTCACTGAATTGTTCTGCAAACACTGGAATCAAGTTTAATGATGTTTTAGGGAATAGAAAAATCCTACTATGTATACTATAATTGTCCTTTCTAAATCGCACATGGTTGGAATTTTAGGTACAATAAATGTAAAACACCTAGTAAGAATATGACAAACCCAAAGACACTTGAAATACTTGGTAGTGTTCCCATGCTTTGGAACAGGTTAATATTATCTATATCCAAATATCAAAGGAAGAGAAATTCAGTTTTCATGAAAGCTCAGCTTACCCTATTTATTTTCTACTCTTGGTTCTATCAATGGGAAAATTGCCTAGGTTTCGATCTAACACATAACACATATCTAACATAACACAATCACATAAAATTAGGAATACATTTAAATTATAAATGTTTCACTCCCAAAAGAGAATCAGTAATGTTGTGCTATTTGTCTGTGGGAAGACCTGCCTTGGAGGTGGATTCAAAGGGAACTCCATAGAGAATTAGAAAACTGGCAGTTCACAAAGCTATTTAAAGACTGCTAAAAGTAAAATACAGATACACTCTGGAGAGCAGAAGAAAAAACTCCCACAGGTCTTCCTAATGAACTGATGCTGATTCTTGTTTTTCCTATGACATAAATTGGTCAATTATTTAGCATATCAGAATTTATATGTCTTCATAATTATGACCCTCAATCAGTCAAAATACTGAAAACATGCTCTTTCCTTGAAAGTGTCTTTAGGGACAAAAGCTAAGGTTCATCCCTAAAAGAGATATAGATATAATTTCAAAATGGCAGAAGAGGGATTTGAATCAGAATTTGTCTATTTCTAAATAAATATTTCAACCACTAGTCTATCCAATGAAAAGGAGATTTCAATTTTCAGCCATATTTCAGTTTGAAATTTAATTTAAATTAGAGGCCCAATCTACATTTGTGAGGAAGACATCTTGTACTTACTCATTAGACGTGCTTCTAAAAGTTCCTGCTAAATTGTATTTCTCAGGGGTTTTTAGCAGACATACTGACTGGATCTGAATCCTGACTGAGCTTAGATATGAACCAGGTTCCAAGCTGCATGCCTGCATTCTAAGTCCCTGAATTTGCCTGGTTTTGAGTGAAAACTTTGAAAGAACTTCAGGATTCTCAGCTCATCCCTTTAAATATTCTTGCAAGCAAGGGATTTGTGGGAACACTTTTCACAGTTTCCAAGTTTCACATGCCAGAAAAATTTAATAGACCATTCTGTGGTTTTGAAATCATGCTGAATACAGACTTAGCGCCAGACTTTTAAAATAATTTCCTTCCTTATTAGACATAACAGTGCGGTGGAAGTTTGAACTAAATCTTGGTTTCTTGATTAAATACAATCCCCCTGCCATTCTGACCTACAACCTATAAAGAAAGCTCTAGAGTATATGTTTAAGCATGGTTATGGACCCATTAACTTCAGTGAGCATAATGAGGAAACCAAATGAGAGTTTATATCTAAGTTATTATTATAACATTGCTCAGAAGGACTGAACAATGAAATGTTTCTTTGGAGAGGTGCATTGAACATGTAGTGCTCAATCACGTTTTATTCAGCAGAGAAGGATTCTGTTTACTTAATTGCAAATTCTGGATTTTCACAGACATTGCAATTGCTCAAATGATGTGAATTTATAGGAATCTGTGGAGGGTCTGAGAAAGTTGAAATTTGAAAAAGCTATGTGTTGACATATGAACAACTTCAGATGTATTTTTACTATTAAAAATCTCTTTGGTTTTTTTGAACAGTTGAACAGCTGATACAATGGATAAAAGTCCTAAAATTTTCATAGATTTATTAACTGATACTCAGTAACTATTATTTAAAGTTTGGTTTGTTTTTTGTTTTGGGTTTTTTTCACCACAGAAAAACAAAACAAAACACAAAAACCACGAAAAAACCCAACAGTTTTCTATTTGCAAAGGAATATGGCATCACATAATCAATTCTCTATCCCATCCCAAAACCCCATGTGTAGCACAAGTCCTTCGTCTAATTCCTTAGAAATATCACGTATACCTCCCAAAGTTAAGAAGATGTATAGCGGTGATATAATTCAGAAGAAAATCTTGCAATTTTAGGTTTTGACATTGTACCAGCTTGTAATTTATGGAATTACTGTACAGAATTACACTCAGAATTCCTACTTTTGACCATATGCTAATGATACAGCTCTCAAAAATCTAGGATTAAATGCATCTTTTTAAATCACTTGGCCTTTCATTTATTGATAAGAGCATACCAGAGCAAATTGAAAATTCATACTGTTATTCTTAGTCATTAAAAAAAATTAAAAAAAGTTCCAGTTGCTGTCAGCTTTAAGAAGATTTGGTTCCTGGTCAAGGGAAGTAAATTTTTGTTTTCAAAATAAAATCAAGATCATTTGCACATGTTATATTTAATTACAAAACAATCCTTTCTGTGTTATACAGCTAGCTGTAGATAGAACTCTCTTTCTTGTTGTACACTTTAGAGCTTGCTCCAATCAAAAATTTTTTTGTGTCCAATTGACAAATGTAGGTGTGCAGGTTGCGGCTAGACACACAATAAATCATTAGTGCAACTTAAAGCCAAATTTCTTTGAACTATTGATACTGATGAGGTAGCCATTTAGCAGTAGGAAAAATAGGTCTTAGAACACATTTTAAATAAAATGGATGTCGTATTAAAATACGATTCTTCTCCTCTCACCAGCTCACTTGAGCTTGGGATTCTTGGGCTGTGCCTGCCAATTTTGCTTCAGTGGCTCATTCCAACTAAGCTTTTTTGATTTTGTTGTTTGTGTTGTTTTTACGTTCAATGGTACTGTGTCATTTTAAGAGCACAGATTTTATTTTTATTAATAAAATAGGATGCATAAACTCATTCAGACATATAGAATTAGTGCCATACTTGTCTCATCCAAAAACCTAAACAGAAAAGTTAAAAAAAGGAAGGTGGATCAAGAAAGCAATTAAATTTTGTTAATTGGCATGATTCTGGACTCAAAAGTGTTCAGTTGGCTGCAAGTACTACATTTAATGAAGTATTTGTTTGTACAATCCATCTGTGTGTAAGTGCTTGAGAAAAAAAAAAAAAAGAAAGTATAAACAAAGCTTTTAATAGATCCATTAACAAACAGATAAGTTGACATTTATTGCTGATATGTCAACTACAGATGAATCTCATTACTACATTAAGATATTTCCCCATAAATTTCCCTTGGGCACATAAGACTTTTTTACTGCACTTGTCTTAGACCAAACCTGTCATTAACTGTACACTTTCCAGCTGGGGAAGTAGCAATTCCTACAGCTTTGTCTAAGAAAATGATTGTTTTCCCTCATCCTCTCACATCCATTGATAGGATGCCCTAATGTCATTGCAAAGACTCAATCCTTTGATATTTCTATGGAAGTAACAAACTCCCTTCTTGGCTAAAAAAATGAATGCTTCATCTTTTCAGTTGCATGGTACAAACAAACTCTGCTTCTGCGTTCTACCATGTCTATGGAATATGCAGGAGACAACCTAGAGCACAAATTTTTCACATCATCACAGTAGCTCACAACTGCAGATTTCTACTAGCCTTTTCAATTCCCAAAGTCTTTCTCTGCTTTGCATGCTATGCCACTTGATATTCCCAAGGTAGCATCCTCAGAGAACTGGAAGGAGAGTCTAGATAAAATTAGTAATTTATAAATTCACCTCTACTGTTCCTCATTTTCAGAAATCATGTACTCTTTTATTCCACTGAAGTACACACGTTTATTGCAAAGTGGAACTGAGGTTATTTTCACAGTTATTCTCACATAACTTTTTGGTTGAAGAGCTGACTTGTGTACCTTTCACCTTCAGGCTGTTAGTCCAAACACAAATTTCAATATTAGCCATTCTTTCTGGGGATTATGGCTTAGTTCGTGATGTGTGTCAAGCAAATCTTTGAAGTTTCTGCACAGTGGTGTTTTCTATCACAATCCCTCTATTCTTTTCCATATGCTAGCTTTTAACTTACCTTGTACGTTTTTCCACAGTGTATATAGCTTAATGCATTGTTCTGTGATCCAAACTGAAGCCTAGTAATTTGAATTCCCCTTTGTATCAGAGTACTGTTCACTTTCCACAGCCTAAGCATGGCCTGAATCACTTCCTTTACTTCACAAATACTGGTCATTTTTACATGGGCTTAATACTGAGTCATCTAAGTGTGTGTTTTGTCCAAGATCCCAGGGAAGGTCTTTTCCTTATTAGCATTCAAGAAACCTTCACCTGTAAATTGTGAAATTTCCATCCAAAATCCTCAGTAGCTACCATGTCAAAAACATCTGTGTCTCATTCAGTGCTTTTGGAATATTCCTAAAATGGGTAACCAAACTTGGCTTAGATAAAACTATGCATTAATCTCACTGTTGACAAGGCAGTTCCAGTGAGTCTCAGCTAACTTCACTCTTTGCCATTCTCTTCAAGCCAAAGCATGCTTTTCAGCAAAGAGAAATCTCCTCTATGATACACTGGTAGAGACAGAGAATTGGTTTATCCATAGATAGGAATATCTCAGAGTTAAAGCATTTATAGATTTATCTAAGGCCTACATGTCATGAACATGCTTTTAAATATACTGAACAGTGAAGTTAGTACAGGTTTTCTTCCGCAAAGATAATTTTACTGTAGAATATGGAAGATATATATCAGAAATTACTTCTTTCAACAGAAAACAAGACTCTATATAGTTTTGTTATATTCCTACATTTTACATACATTCTGCGTAGGTAGATGAGCTACAGCTGAGCTGAGCTGGCTTCACATACACTAGCCAGCAGCAGTAAGGAATGGGAGACGCAGCTTAGCAGCACATGAGGCTAGATTAAGGCTGGAAGTGACACAGCAGCGCTGTGCAAATGGCTTTTGTGACAGTAAGTATGCTGGTAAAATGCTACACCATACATCTTTATCTATTCAAATCCACATCGACTAAAGAAGATCTGCACCAGGCTCCAGTGCTCGGAGTTGACATATCCTTACAGAACAGAGAGATAATTTAATCTGTTCTCCCACTGCTTGTATAATAAAAGTGAAAGCAGTCACAGACATGCAGTACAAACCTTAAGTCCAGAGCAAAATAGGTTGAGTATAGAGAGAAAAAAAGAAAATTACATGTGCTAATGGAGAGCAATCTACAAGCACTGACAGCTTAATCAAAAAAAACCAAATAAAACTAAATAAATGTAATCAGCAATTTTAAAAATATTTTGTGTAAAAATCCAAATCTAGTCTATCTTTTCCCAGTGGATCTTTTCTTGCAAGTTAGACATCCACTGTTCCCTGGGGTGTGTTTGGATTGGTTTGGTTTTTTTCATAATTATCATACTGGAATAAGTATTATCCCCTTAACATGCATGCCAAAGTACACTACTTAAGTACTTGATAATGCATACTATGTATCTTCAAGTAACATAGTAATGACAAGTATTGCACTGTAGGTAAAGAACAAATACTAAAATGCTACTTATTTCTATAAAGAATTCTCAACTTGGAACAACACAAACAAATATATATATAATTTCTATTATGTAAAAATACGTCATTGGGTGTCAAAGAGTCTGTGTGTATACATGCACATGCACAGAAGAATAACAATTAGAAATGCTGACATTTTTCTTACATTCCAAACTTTTAGTACTTTTCCATTGAAGCATTCTTTTAAAAAATGAGCATAATTTGCAAGAATCTCTGTGAATTCTCCTAGGGCTTTTGAAATGAAGTGTGATGCATACCTTTTAGGCTATATTTTCATTTGAAAAGAAGTTCTATTACATCAAAGTTTTCTCTCCTAAACAAGACCAATAAGCTCATATAAATTACACATTATTACAAGATTGTCGCTAGCTTCTAGCATTTTTATTTCAATATTCAAGATAGCAAACAAAAGCGTTCAACTTTGTTAACACCAATTTTGGCTACAGATTACTAAACTGCATTAGTTAAACTATTTCAAAATAAATTTGAATAGCAGCATCAAACAAAAATTGTTTTTTATTTTTTAATTTATAAAATTCTATTTTTGCTCTGATATAGAAAAAAAAAAAGCCACATTCATTTCTGCTTTTGTTTCACTGCGACCAATGGAACTTACATCACAGCGGAACTGAGCTCAGATTGATGGAATCTGTAACACAACATAACATGCATGTACATCTTAATGTGTACACTGAAAACTAATTGTTCCACTTCTGTTCCAGATTATGGATCTGACCCCGATGTAGTCATAACAAAACCAAATAAAAGTCTATGAAAGAGAAAATCCTCTACAGGACTAGGTTTGGAATACATGACCTATTTTGGAGCAGAAATCTCACTGATTTCAGCCTCATGGCCCACAGGCAAAAGGTCCAGCACTGTTGCCAGTGAAGTCAATGGCAATGGTTGCAACGTGAGTTGGCTGAGTTTTTTCATCAGGCTTGCATCAGAAAAACATTGAGTGAAATGTCAGCCCTGTCAGTGTCAGTAGGAATTTTGCCACTTGCCAAGTGAGGACCAAGATTGCGTTTCTTACATCTACTGACAATATTAAAGTCAAGTAATTGCTGTCTGTCTTTCCTTCTGGATGATACTGCTGGCGCTGATTGGAACAGACATTTTTCAGAATTCTTTTCTTACTCTTAAAGATTTTACTATCTATGAGTGTTACTACAACCCATTTTTACTTATTTTTTTCTGTAATTATTTTTCTATCTAAACGTTTTCTGGTATCTTTTATAATACAACTTCTTTTCTCAACACCTCTCACTCCAAGCAGTGTGATTTTGGGGTCACACAGGGAGCACAGATAGGTTTATTATTCAAGGGATTTAAGAAACTGAATGACTTTGGGGAAAAAAATCCTCTCTGTATTTAATTGTTCAGACAATAAAACCAAACCAGAACATTATTTAAATATGTCAAAGTGATGTGAGAAATCACTAATCCTTATGATTAGTTAAGGAAGTATTAATTAGCTACTGGTATAAGCAGTATCTACTTAGCCCCTCTGTATGTACTTTCTTTCCATAGATATCAGTAGTCTATTTCCTTAATATCTTGTTCATTTCTAAACCAGAGATAGAATTAGACCAAAACTATTTTCTAGGGATTTCTCAGTAGGTGTTAGAGAAGAATAAAAATACACTTGCAATATTGAGGTCAATCTCTGCTTCCCAAAAACCTCTCATATTTCCACTAATGAAATCCAGGGTATCATGAAATGACTTGGCATAGACTAACACATGGAAGTACATTCGGTAATGAGACAAGAAACCAAAATATTATATAGTCATGGGAGGATAACCAAAGCTTAACATTTGATTAATTAGTAATTGTGTAGTATTGTTTATAATATGTCTCTTTTTTAAGAATCTGGGGGGAAAAATAGAGATTTTTATTATTTTTTTTTGTTTTTATTTTAAGAGAAATCACATAAGGATTTCATGTTCCTGAAACTTCTTTTATGCTGTTAAAATGACAGGTATGCTGTAAATTCTTCTCTACTTATTATTTTGTGTCCTTTGATCAATGTCTTAGGTTTGTCTTCTTATGGCATTTAAACACATTATTCCATTTAACATAGCATTCTTTTAAAGAGTAAAATGCCAGTAATAGCCATTTCTTTACATCTTCCTTGTTTCATGTTGACATTCTTTAGGAAGGATAAAAATTAAAACTCTGAAGTTTTACAAGGATTATATAGAAATTTCTGATTATCTGAAGACCAAAAACAATGTCAGGAAGATGCAATGATACCCTCTCATATCTGAACGCTATGATGTGATAGTTTCCTGGCATAATAGATAATAGATAAATAGATTTTTATCATAATTCCAATTTAACAATTTTGAAATAATGTGGAAACAGTATTTAGAATGCAAGGGTGTGCTTTACCCCATGTCATCACCTCACACCTCAGATATATAATTAAACAGCATAGCACAAGACAGAATACAATTCGTATACATGAGAGAGGAATCTGAGATGTGCAATGAAGGAATAAGAACAAAAGGAAATTTTGAACAACTTAGGATCCACCAGTATTAAAACCTTTCTTGCTTCACACCAAAGAAGAGAGAAAGCAGAAGAGCCCCCAGAAAAGCCTTTCTAGATGGAGAAAAATTATCAGCACACTAAGCCCAGCCATCAGTCTGGCATTCCAAGCTATCTATTCTCACCAAACCTTAGATAAGCACCTCCTGTGCACTGTATTTCTACAAGTATAAAGGAAATATTGCTACTTTAACTATTTGGGGTAGTCTGTATTTCCCTAGCATATCAAGTAGGCAGGAATAAAAGCTTTGTTTACATTGGATATTAACTCTTGCATTGCAATTTATGAATCAACTGAACAGACATTTTGTGCCTAAAGTTGAATTTTGTGTAGAATAGCACATGTATGAGACAATCAAGTTTTATATTCTTGTAAAAGATAAAAGTGTTTGCAGGTGAAAAAGCTGTTGAGGTAGGAAAATGATCAAATACCAGGCCAGATATTTATAGCTGATGAACATTTCATATCAGTGTTTTAATACTTCTGCAAAACAATAAAGTTGGAAGTAGAGTGAAATAATTCTTATCTTGATTAGACTAGAAAAAAGCAACTTTATCCTAGATCCCAGCCCAACACCTAAAGTCAATGAAACCTGCACAGTTTGAACACTATGCCCAGTCCTGAGTAAAAAGACACAGTTAAATTCATCCCTAATGTAAGTGCTAAAATCACTGGAAGCATGACTGCTTGCATTAGGTTGGAAATTTTTTTAGCTACTATGCCTTAAAGTATTTATTATCAACTGCATAAAAAACACTATATAAGAACATATGGCTTGGCAAAACATCACCCTTTGTTTTAGTGTTTCTGGAGTTTGAGTAAAACAGTCTTTATAAACTATTGAAGGAAGTAAATAGCTGAAGAGTAAAATCACAGGAACAGTTTGAAATATGAGAGCATTCTTACAAGGGACTTGTTTTTAAAGGCATTCAGAGTACTATTAAGAAGAGCAGCAAGTCAAGCATATACATAACAGTTACTCTCTGCCTGGGTAGCCCACATTCCTCCACTTAGTGACTTTTTTGCTTTGACAACTATCTTTCAGTCTTTGTGGCAAAGCTGCCCCTGCATGGACACATGTTCATTGTCATCTTCATCCTTGCAGATTAAAAAACACACTTTCATGTAAGTTGTTAAGTGTTGGGAAGACATTTGTAAACAATCTCATTTTAAAAGGACAAGTAATGAACCTGAATGCCAGCTTCTGTCAAAGCAGTTAAATGAAAAGCTTAAAAGTGAGATTCAGAGGGACAGAAGAAAGGACACAGTCACTGGAAGGGTATAATTTAGTGCTTATAAAGGAAGTTAGAAGAAGATCACAGCTATAATTCAAGCTAATGTTTCATTTCATTTTAAAAAGGAGTCATTAGAAAATGCTTTGAAGCATAAGAATGTCTACCCATTGGGTTTCCTAACTGCTCTGGGAAGGAAAGATCTCAAACAGTTTAATAGAAAGTTATGTAAAGATCCAGACTTCAAGATAAAAATAGACAATGTACTATACAGAAAATTATCATAATTTCTGGTGCCCTTGGGTTTTGCCCTGCAAGTGCTTACTCACTTAAAAAAAAAATCCTAATGTCTCCAAGTCCCACTTACTTTCTAATTAAAGTATTATTACTTAGATGAGTAAGCATTTGCAGGACGAGTGCTTTTGTAAGCAACCTGAGAGAGGCCAGCAAGTGAATGAGCACTGAAATGGAATGATCCACTTAACTACTCATGGATACCTGAGTCCTGCCTTGCAGACAGTAAATTACCTTTCTGGGAGTAAGCAGGACTTGTAATGAGAAAAGGCTCTTACACAAGAACTACATTTGCCTGTGCAATTACCATAAGCTAACCTAAAAAAAAAATAAATAAATAGCAAGCCATGGGTGTTTGACAGCATTTTGGAGATCAGGTCTCAGGTAGTTAAACATAAGTGAAATTGTAGATTCATCTGCAATTTGGATTTGGGAGCTGCAAAGAAGCCTCTATATAAAAGCTAAGGTGTGTTGTATCAAACGGCATCCCGAGAGAGAGAAGGCTGTAGCCGCTTCACCTTCCAGTAAATCCACATCTGTCTGCAAGAGTCCTATGTTTTTATCACGCTCAAGACTGATTTGGATCAAAACTAGAATAAAATATCCTCCTGGACTGATCATCAAGAATATAAATAAGGCTATTTAAAAATCCAGAATTTACAACCAGATAGACATATATGCTCTGAGAAACCAGAGGTAAGATAAACAACCAAAGACTCTAAAGTTCCAACAATGTTAAATTTATTAAATGGCCAGCATGCTTGTATTACTGAGATACAAGAGATTTTTGCATCAATTCAGTTGCCGACACAAGCATCTAGGATCATTTGAGATCTCTGTTATCAAAGACATCTGCACAGTGATGGCAAAGATGAGTCAAGGCCAGTGGGGGTATGCAATGTTGGGACAAGCAGGTAGAGAACAAGGGACACTGTAAAGCATGTCATATGACACCTGATATCTATATTTAGGAGACTGAACCAAGGCATCTATAACCTGAAGTTATTCCGTAGCGGCTGCCTGACATACTAAACCTCTCTATCAAAGACAGGTATCACTGATCAAGCCATGTGAATTGGGAAGGTCAAGCATGAGGCTACCCATTCACAGCCTTGCTTAGAATTAGGCACTGGCTACAGGAGAGGCAGACCCAAATGAGGTGGATGAGACCAGGTGTTTTGCTGTGCCTGAGTGCAAGTATACTGAAAGCTTGGTATACAGGTAGCTGATGTTAATTCTTTCAAAAGACTCACATAAAAGCTATTGTGTTGAGTCCAGTAGTTTCCCTACACTTCAGCAACCTCAAACAATCATCTGATCAGGACTTTGGATGAAAATGCAAAGGACTTTAATTCCTATGGATTTTAACCCAAAATCATGAAGCCTGGCATTTTTCAGAATCACAGAATGGTTCAGGTTGGAAGGGACTCTGGAGGTTATCTCACTCAAACCTCCTGCTCAAGCAGGTGTACCTGTAGCAGGTTGCTGAAGACCCTGTTCAGGTGGCTTTTGAGTATCTCCAAGGATGAAGATTCCACAACATGCCTGGGCAACCTGTGCCTATGCTCCATCACAGCAAAAAAATGTTTCCTGATGTTTAAGGGGAACCTCTTGTGGTGCAGTTTGTGCCCCTTACCTCTGGTTCCGTCACTGGGCACCACTAAAAAGAGCCTGTCTCCATCGTCTTTGTACCCTACCTCCAGATATTTATATAGATTAATAAGATCTTCCCCTAAGCCTTCTCTTCTCCAGGCTGAACAGTAACAGCTTTCTCAGCCTTACCTCATAGTAGAGAAGCTCCATTCTCTTGATCGTTCTCCAGCAAGTCCATCTCTCTCTCTTGTACTGAGGACCCAAGAACTGGACCAAGCACTGCAGATATGGCTTCACTAGTGCTGAGAAGAGGGTACCCCTACTATACTTGGCTCTGTAGATGGGCAATTTTTCAGTACTATATATAAACTAACAGGAAAGAGTGTGTGATGTTATAAAATTGCTGTCATGTAATTAAAAAAACAAAAACAAAAAATACCCAACCACAACTATAAACAGCACCAAAAACAAACAAACAAAAAACCAAGACAGACAAACAAAACTATGAAAAAGGAAGTTGCCTAGTGTAGATCTCTGTTCAAATGTATATATTCTATAGGTAGTTTCTTATACAGTGCTGAATTATCAAAACAAAAAACCTCTGTACATTGGAGAGGAATGCCAACGTTTTTCTGCAGAGAAATTAACAGATGTAACACAAGCTAAATAAAAACATAAAAAAACCAGTTTATGTGGTTTTATACACAGGAGCAAATTGTTTTGTCACTATATTGTCATAATGAAATAGTTCCTTCCTAAACATAGGCACACTAGCTCCATCCTTTACCGTCAGACCATGGCAAAACGCCCCAAAGCATGAAGTAATGTGCTTTAGATGGACCCTTTCATACAGTGTTAACATATAAACAAAAATTCATCTCAAATTAACTTACTATTTCCTGTTGCAGTCAGGGAAGAATGATAGCCACATTAAGAGAGAAATACTGAACTCATTATGATGATTATTCTAACAAATATGCAAGAAAAGTCCCAAAGCACATTGCACTGAGTGCCCAGGTTTAGACGCAAAAACTTCAGAAGTCAGATGCAGAAACAGTGCCACTTTGAAGATATTTTTCCTGTATATTGGATGCAGAAGTGACTTCTGAATTTAAGCAGGTGGTAAGAAACAGCAGGTCTCATTTCTCCTTGAGAATATAGCTTTGCAGAGATTTTTTGACTTTCCAGTTCCTCATGTTGCATTCTCTACTTATCTCATATACCTGAAGATGCCATCTTCTTCGGTGCTATTTGATCTGTTCAGGATGTTTAGTTCCAATAATAGGCACCTTTGCAATTTTCTAGATCTATTCTTCATGAAGCAGTATGTGAGCCATGTAAGTGCAAAGTCCTAGACATGATCCCTCAGGAGTTTGTCTCAGTCCTTTTCTACTGTGCAAATCTCAGGCATTGATTTTACAGCTGAAAAAGGAATATTATTTGCTCTCTGTGGAAAATACATGACATGTCAAACACCTGGCCAGCTTTTATTGAGACCAATTCATACTGAGGAAGCTTTTCACAAGTTCAATCAATATTCATCCTATGATTTACTAAGTATCTTTTACAAATATTGACTGGGAGAGCTTCAGCAAATTGCCGGCTTCTATTCACTGCCTAGGATTCATAAAAAGGCTCACTTTGGCAGTATCAAGGGTTTGAATAAAACCCCAGATGTCACATCTAACACAAGAGCCAGAGCTGTCCTGCTGTACAGAGCTAAGGAGATGTATGATGCCTCTCTTCCTACCTCTTCGAACTTGTCTATGGGCATACCCATATCCCCCAAACCTGAAACAATGCAGCAGAAGAGTTCAGACCCTCCTGCTGACACCAGCACTGTATCCATCCCACACAGCTTCTGCTTGAACAGCATGTAGGGCAAAGATGAAAGTTCCAACTTAGAATCATAGAATTATAGAATCGTGTAGGTTGGAAAAGACCTTCAAAATCATCAAGTCCAACTGTTAACCTAACTCTGACAAGTCCATAACTAAACTATATCCCACAACACCACATCTACATGTTTTAAGTGCCTGCAAGGATGGTAACCCCCACTTCCCTGAGCAGCCTGTTCCTGTGCTTGATAACCCTTTCAGTGAAGAAAGTTTTCCTAATATCCAATCTAAATCTCCTCTGGCACAACTTAAGGCTGTTTCTTCTTGTCCTATGGCTTGTTACTTGGGAGAACAGAGCAACCCCCACTTCACTACAACTTCCTTTCAGGTAGCTGTAAAGAGCAGTAAGAACTCCTCTGAGCCTCCTTTTCTTCAGGCTAAACAACCTCAGTTCCCTCAGCAGCACCTCCTAAGGCTTCTCTATACCCTTCATCAGCTTCAATGTCCTTGTAGTGAGTGGCCCAAAATTGAACACAGTATTCGAAGTGCAGTCCCAGCAGAGCTGAGTGCAGAGGTACAGTCATTTCCCTAGTCCTGCTGGCCACACTTTTTCTGATACAAGCCAGAATGTTGTTGGCCTTCTTGGCCACCTGGGCACACTCGAGCTCTCAACCAACAGCCCCAGGTCCTTTTTCACCGGACAGCTTTCCAGCCACAATTCCTCAAGTCTGTAGCATTGCCTGGAGTTGTTGTGGACCAAGGGTGGGGCCTGGCAACTGGCCTTCTTGAACCCCATACCATTGGCCTTGGCCCATCAACCCAGCCTGTACATATCCCTCTGTAGAGCCTCACTACCCTCAAGATCAACACTCCTGTCTAATTTGGTGTAATCTGTAGACTTACTGCAGGTGCCCTCGATCCTCTCATTCAGATCATTGATAGAGATATTCAAGAGAACAGGCCCCAGTACTGAGCCCTGGGGAACACCACTTGTGACCAGCCACCACCTGGATTTAACTCCATCACCAGTCTTTAGGCCTATTAATGGCTATTCAGCCATTTTTTTTATCCATTGAAGCGTACATCCATCCAGGCCATGAGCCACCAGGAGAAAGCTGTGAGAAATGGTGCCAAAGGCTTTACTAAAGTCCAGATAAAGCAGCATCCACAATCTTTCCCTCATCCCATAAGCAGGTCATGCTGTCACAGGACCCGCCTTTCATAAACACATGCTGACTGGACCTGATCATTTCATTATCCTGTATGTTCCATTTGATCGCATTCAAGACTGTCTGTTCCATAACCTTCTTGGGCACCAAGGTCAGACTGACAAGCCTGTAGTTCCCCAGATCCTCCTTCTGCCCCTTCATGTAGACGAGTGTCACAATTTCTTACCTCCAGCCAGCTGGGACTTCCCCAGTTAGCCAGGACTGCCAATAAATGATTGAAACTTTTTTGATGAGTAAAGCTTGATACCAGTGCAATTTTCAAAGTTCAGAGGGAGATGGGTATGCTGCAAGATGATGCAATTCTTGAAAAAGTTAAATTCACTAAAATGAGACTGAAGGGGTAAAAGCAAAGAAAGATACATGCTTATTTTTTGTGAGATAAAAAACATAGCTGAGCTCAACCATCTTTTTCTCTTTCTGTGCTGGAAGCAAGACCACAAAAGCAATGCCTTTCATCAAAATTTCTTAACTCATTACTATTCTGCTCACATAGTTATAAGTAAATAGCAACACTTGTTCAAAAAGTATGACTGCTTATCCACTCATTTAAGCAGAATATCTTAATGAGCGGCTAGAAGACTGCCTTTTTTAATAAAATGTGAACGAGGAGATTGGGAGGCATTTTTGAATAAAATTCATGTGATTAACATGCAAAATCCTCTGTGAGCTCAGAGAAGTCAATGGATTCAAACTAGATCTGGATTTGTCCCAGTGCTCTCTATCATTTGCAGTGATAATTAACATATTTGCAAAGCTGGCTCCAATTTCCCAGCTGACGTCAATTATGTCAATAGATTCCCTAGGATTAATTCTCTGCAACAAATAAATATATATTTTTATATGGTTGCCCATATATAAAGGTGCTCACTAAGTTTTACAGGATATATCATTCTTCTAAGTTGTATAAAGCCTACTTTGTTAATCTACATCACTAGAGTTAGCTTGCTGCTCAGCTAATACAGATGTAAAAGAATCAAATCTCTATAAATATAGATGATGCTACAGCTTCAGCAAAGAAAATAGATCTATTAAGGCTTTCTTTCAGATGACTTTCAACAGGCCTTGGGGGCTGCTAGGTCTGGCAAAAATGAACATGTCAGGTTTCATTGAAAATCACTGCTGGGCTAGAATGGGATTTTGAAAGATGAGCCACCTACTTTATTAATAACAACATCTCAAGATTTTTTGGGGTTTTTATATAGAAGCAAAACTGTGCTCCACAGATCATTTTAAAATGCGAACAAAGGTTTTAAAACAACTGGAGTTATTTTTTAAAGATCTTCCCCCTCCCTGTCATCACAAGCTTCATAAATATAAGACTTTGCTGTAAAAGATTTTCCCTTCCTTCTCTTTTGGCTCCAGGGAATATCAACAGAAGAATAAAACTAAATCTACAATATGAGGGAATCAAAACCGTAAAACGTGAGCAGTATTGCTAGAGAGACTGCTGAAAGACTAGGCACAAATCTCACTGGGGGCAAGACAACAGGCACATTAACTTATCTGCAGACCATTTTAAAACTCAGAAAAGTCACAGCACACCATAGAGGGAGGTAACAGAGGTCCATATGCTAAAAGGTCACCATTTTAATGTATGTGACACCTGGTAACCTGTGCTCCAGATCTACAGTCTATTGGAGCCTGCTGGGTCAGTGCCAGGGTACAGTTAATCGTAGGGAGGTCTGTACTAGTTCAATACAGTACATAACATTTATTGTGGTTTTTGAGACTTCTTTCCCAAACCCACTAGACCCTGAGCAATCAAACTTGATACAACAAAACAACAAACCCTTCACCCATCATTCAAAGCAGCTGCCTCTCAGCTGGACCAAACCAGTTGTTTACAACTATGCAGCAACAGCGATAGCTTCAGTCTGGGAAAAGGAGGAATATATCTTACATTAAATTGAGGTGCAGTGGGGCAATTTATATACCAATATATGTGATAATACCAAATGGATGGGGGGAGTCAGAAAACTCAAAGTGAATGTTCCCATTTCTACATTTTGTTTTCCAAAAACTGTTGAAAATGTATTTAAAATCTGTATGTCACTGTTGCATACTCATAGAATGGAGCAGAATACTTTTGAGAAAAAGCATGATGGCTAACCTTGCTTCTCCAGCTGCCATTTGGGTCAATTAGTTCTTATGACTGACCACCATGTACAGCAGTTTTCTTCACTGATTCACGAATTCAGAAAAGGAATTTCTTTTACCTCTATTGACTACATGTAAAACCCAGCAGAATAGTATTTTTAGCTACTGTTTTCTTAGAAGAATAATGGAATTAACACATATTTTGTCTGCTTTTTGCAATCGCTTTTTATTTTTCAATTTCCAAGCCATGAAAAATACTAATTACTTTATAATTCTCACTTATGCACATATATATATATATAATCACCGAACTGAAATCAGTATTGAAGAAAATAATCTGACAGATAGATGGCCACAACTCAAGAAAGAAATACAGGAAAAAGCAATGCAATACAAAGTTTTCTGTATTAGTCTGCTTTGCCAGCACAGAAATAAGATGTGCTCTCAGAGTAATATTTATTCATCCATCTACCCTTCAGAATACATATATTAGATAACTCCTTTATTCTGTTTGTCCAAAACAGTAATCTCAACCTCTAGTGTACATAAAATACTGTGAATAAGACACAGGGCAGGTCATGACACAGAACACTGTGTTTTATAAGCATTGGTTTTTGATTGTGAGGAAGGTACTATCCAAACTGATCAAATTGCACTCAGCTAAATTGCCAGACTTTAGCAGAAGATAAATAATCTCATCATCCTTAGAACACACTGCAGTAATGCATTACAGTAGTTTGGGTTTCCACTTCAGTCAGTACTTGCTGCCAGCAGTGGCACTAATGAATTTAAGTACAGCAGCATTTTGAATGATACCAACTTCAGCCTAGTAGACACTGCATGGATTTAGATTTTCTTTAAATTTGATGTGTGGTGTGAAGAGGTGGGGAGCTTCTTATTCTTCTTTGGAGATTGCTAATTTGTCAAAATAGCTTTCCAAAGACAGAAAGATTCCTGTGAAGCTTGTTTAGAGTTAGGATAGATTTCAAAAGCCTCTGCTCCTCATCATCCCTGCTCAGTTCCTTTGCAGCACACATCAAAGTGCCTTGGATTTGGCAAAAATCAGGGTCTCCAGCTGGCTGCTTTCCAGATGGAATATCCTGCAGCTAAAGGTCCTGCTTCTTTCATGGAAAAAATCAAAACTGTAATGAAATTGAATCTTGTAAAAATGCTCTTTGGTAATGGTTTTGTTTCTGCTTACTGATATTACAAGATATTATAAAATTAAAACCATTCAGCCTTTCAATTACACTTAAGCCTATGTTAGTACAGGAGGTAAAACAAACTAGGTGGTGACTCAGCATGAGTAAGCAACTCTAAGTAAGAAACTGGAGCCAGGAGGAAGGTGCTTTTACTTTTCCCACTTTGTACAACAGTACTGAGACCTGACAACATATATCTTGGCAACACAGCCCACTCAAACTGTTTATGATCTTTGCCTCCACTTCCTTTCATCATTCCTGTCTTAACTGGATTTCTTCCTTTGCCTGAAAAACCTGAACTTATTTTGGACTTGGTTCCCATCTCCCCAGCCTTGAGCCCTGGTCCTTTCACTTTTTTTCCCGTTGATTCTTCGTTCCACCTGCTTCCTCAGACTCCTGCTGTGCCCCACTTCTTTTCCCATACACAATAAGAAGAAGATTGTTTTACCTACTGTCAGCAATTAATGTATCTCAAACGTCACATTACCAACTTCCCTAACCCTCTTCTTTGTCTGGTACGTAAGTAGTCTTGCTGATGACACCTAGCCATCTAATGGCTCCCAAGTTTGGTTCCACTTGTTAATCCACTTTTTTTTCTTTATTCCCTTTCACTTTCTCCTGATCTCAGAGAAAAGGATACAAACTCAGATTTTTTTATTAGAAATATCCATTTTATTATGTTCCCCTGACACTAATAAACACATGGACTTCAAAGGTCACTGATATTACTATTCTTGTTTAGCAGCAGTCCACCACGACTAGTAAAAGTGCAGGAAGAAAAAAAACCAAACAAACAAAAAAAAAAACCCCAAGATATACTTTGTAAACACAGTAGTTTTCTATCACTTTATAATTTTGATCACAGTTGCAAAACATACAGCATACTGAGCTGAAAGTTAGGACAGAATAATATAATATTCATCATCATGTAATTGAGAAGAGCTTACATGGTTATAGTAGAAAACATTTTGAGTAGTCATAGGCTATGACAAGGAAAAAAGGTGTAACCAAATGTCATGAATTAAACATTTTGTTTATATCAAGCAAGACTGCAATCTTATTATTGGATTCGATGTGAGTACCATTCTCAAATCAAGCACTTTCATTGTGCATATGTCTGGCATTTTAACTGATGACACATTTCAGTGAATTCTCTCTTCCTTATCTTTCTTTAATACCTCTCATGAGAAAATCTGTCTTAGCTGCTATAGCCAAGACTAATGATTAAAACATGAAACAATGTGTTTGGATCTCAGAAAATCTCTGATGAAAGTCTGCTGTAAAAACTTCCTCTCATCAAAAAGGTACCGCATTGTACTATAGTGGACATTGTCTACAAGGCCAATTAAAGTACAGTCAAGATGATGCTGTTCATAAGTAAATAATGCTATGAAAACATGACCAATAATGGCTAGGATGAGAACCAGTTGATTTAACTGATTCTTTATAAATGTCTTCATGTTTCGATGCCTTGTCCCTCTTTGTCTTTGCTTCTATATATGGATCTTTTTGAAAGAGAAGGCTTATTGCCTCTTGTCACCAAAAAAGTAATAAACAATGAACTATCTCTTTGCTCAATAGCAATCTAATCCAGTTTATTCAGCTTCTTGGGAAAATCCAGAAGAAATGAGGCAATAGTAACATCCGAAGTAAACAGGGGTGTAGAGAACAAGGACCAATAAATACAGGTTTCACCAGGAGTGTATTTGTTGAAGATCTAGATCTATTTTGCAGTAAACCAACACAGAGTGCTACTATGTATATGACAAAAATTAAACCAAAGGAATATAATTAAAGGTAAGAGAATTTTAAATACAGAATATCAGCACTAAAAAAGTAAGTATTCTAGAATTATTTGAATTCGGTTTTGTTTTGTTTTACCTTCAGCACAGATCTTTCTTCCTATTACATTCAAAGACTCCTAAACAAATTTGTCTCATTTTTCACTATACGAATTAACTTTATGCTGTTAATTAAAGTGATAGAGAGTTCTATCTGACAACCTATAGACAAAAAGAACTGTAGAGACAGTAATTACAGAATCTAGTTACTTCAAATAAATATCAAGACAATGCAAGCAATCTGTTCCCAAGATGTTAATTAGTTTCCATGTAAGAAAAATGACTAATGATAGATTCAAATACATGTGATGTGGCAGAGGGGGGAACAGATAGACACATCATCCAGCTGTGGAAAATCTGAAACTAATTCAGACACTCCGCATCCTCCTTTGAAGACCAATGCAGAAAGCTGTGTCATGTGCGTAAACTTCTGCACTCGAAATAGATAACAACAGTTATTTTAATTTAAAAAAAAATACACTAAGAGGAAAACAAAAAACCAACCACAACACAAAAACCCAGCAGTTGTATTGCATACTCACATGAAAAAAAGACTTCAGCTTCTGTGCTCTAAACATCCCCTTGTATTAGTGAAGAAAAGTTGCGGTTGTGACACAGTGGGTATTCATCTAATTCAGACATCATGGTAAAGCTAAGGCAAGTATAGCATCAAAGATCAGCACACTACAATCGAGGCCATTTTATGGAAGCACAGAAACTACAGCAATTGCCAAAAAGTATCCCAGTTAACTAATGTAAAAATGATAATGAAGGCTGATGTGATGGGATTGCCTCATACAAGTGTATTGTTTTGTGCAAGTCCCATCCCCTGAATAAACATGTTCAAGACGACCTACAAATTGAGAATTTCAATCAACTAGTGTCACAACAACAAAGAGATTGTAAAAAACACACGCTTGGAGAATACAAGGATAAATGAAGGCAGATACTAGGGAGATTCTTTTTTAGACAGAGAGAAAGGGTGGGGAAAAGGCAGCTTATCTGAATTATCACATTCTTCAGTACTTCCCTTGTCATAAAAATATTTCAGACATTTGGGCATTTCTTGTGCAACAATTTCACTCTTCTCTTAAGCATATCCTGAATGCTTGGCTTAATATAACATGAATCCTGTTACTGCTTTGACTGCCTCCTCATGAACTATGGAATTAGCATTAGGAAGATTTCATTATTCATTCCAACTTACCCACTTGCATTAATGCTCGTGCTGATGACAAACTGTATGGGGAATTCTTCAGCAGTACTTAAAGGATTTAAGAGGCGTGCAATGGGTTTGATTCTTAGTTGCTACATATTAATACAGATGCATCAAGTTCTGTGATATTGCATGAAACTATGATTGAAAATTGTATCATTATGTGTGTGATGTGTGTTGAAGCTTAATAACTGCACCCTGCAGCAGTGTGCATCCTTGGTGGGAGAAGAACCTATACTGTCTCTCAGGTTGCTCTTAAGGCTCTGTAGCCAGGCCGGTGTTTGAAGTTAGATTAATTAAGTACTGGACCTCTTTTCCTAATTTCCAGGTCACCTAACTGTAAAAAGTATTAAGAATCTGAATTTTCTAAGGAGAAAGGATATCTAAATTCTAGAGTATATTTTGACAAAGCTGATGGGAGAAAAATATTTTACTTGAGCTGCCCAAGCCAAATGAATTTTGAAAGATTTTTTGAAAAAAAACTTTTTGGTTTGAAACTTCTATTCAGAACTGCCTCTGTTTGGCAGTTGCTAGCCTTGGCATTTCTCCAGCTGTCAAATATCACTAAAACTGAAACCTTTGGCTTAGTTTTTACTCTTAGTTTTTGCTCCTTATATTTAATAAATGTCTTAAAAATTAATCAAAGTTACACTGAACCTGGAGGAAGGCATTAGTTGAAAAAAAAAAAGTTAAAAACCTTTTTAATTTTTTTTTATTACATTATTGGGCTACTGGGGAAGAAGTAGAGTTTGATTAATAAATAAGAACTCCAGAAGGGTTATGTCCCAGGGCACAACTGCCTGACATAGACACAGAGTGTATGTGGCACATCATCCTTTGGATCAGCTCGGTCCAAGCATGTTACCTTCTACAATAGCCTTTTTATTTGACTCCTTCTGTACAATTTGATATAATGAATGACTTAGTCCTCAGGGACACCTGAGACATAATCAAAAAAAGCAAGACATAAGTAATTTAAACTGCTCTAGCACACACTGACTTTCCTAAGAGCTCATCAACTCTTCTCTCTAGAGTATGTCCAGACTTCTGTGTAACACAGCTGCAGAAGTCTCTGCATCCCCAACACGCGTGGCAAGTACTCATCCACCCACGTAACTAAATGAGTATGTATGTTGAAACAGAATATGGAGGCTGTATGCCAATCATGGAATAGGGGGTGGCTGCATCTCTGTGACAGGCACACTGTTTGTAATCAGGCAGAGGAAGGCTGAAGATGTATGTCTCCTATGTACCTCCTTATGAGACTTGGCATTTGTCTGCTTGAAAGGTCAGACACTCCTGCAGCACAAGATTCCAGTAGAAATTTGCAGATGGAATGAGAGAATTTAGGCATTCCCTTCCACTTTCTTATTTTTCATCAGCTGGTCCTTGGTGTTAGGACTTCGAAGTGACTGGTATCTCATCTGCAGTACATGCACATTCATTAACAACAACATAGTTTAATCTAAGTTAAACCATTTAAATCAATGGAGTTAGGGTGAATCTATACCATTAAGTTTGCAAACAGAATCTAGTCCTTTGGTTGCTTACTATTCTATTTTTATACTGTGACCTATTTTAGTAGTTATCTTTGGATAGAAAGGTTTAAATAAGGATCATGGTAAAAAAAGAAGTGTGTCTCATTTACATACTTTACACACTATTTTATTTATTAAGCACTCATATTTATATGTGTCTGACTGAATAAGTATTATGAAAATTAATAGAAAAATTGTCTAAAAGTGCTTAAACTTTAAGAAAGATTTTATTCAGTTATAGCTGGAGTTTTCAGAAGATATTTAGAGATCTTCTATTTATCTACATGACTGTCATCTAACTTTATCCCTTCTTTCTTTTTTATTTGTAAGGTGAAAGGCATCAGGTAACTTAGAATATGTATATTCATAAAAGATATTACAAAGAATTGTTCACACGTCAAAATGTGTTGAATAAACCATTTTATATTATTTTTATATGAATCCATATAAAAAGTACCTACAGAAAGATATCAGTAAGCAAAAAGCATTAGGAAGAATTGAACAAAACCCAACATTTATACTGTTATAAGTATTAAAAAAACCCAAAACCCCTGCTTATTTAACCACTGTGAAAAAAGTAGTCTGCATAACCAAGAGGGAAATCAAGTAGGTTTGGTTGCTCTGAAAATGAAGATTGCCTTCACACTTTGTGATGTTACAGAAGAAAAGAAAAAAAAAAATAGCATGTACATTTCAATCCTATTTTAAATAGAATCTATTAATAATTTCTGGACTCATCCATCCAGGTCAGACCTATATCCTGCGATTTCTTCCAAAATAGCCCAGACCACACCAGCAAGGTCTTCAGGCCTGTATTTCACATAATTGCTTCGATCCAGCTACAATTCTTTCCACTCAAGTCCTTCCACAGGCCAGTTAACAGCACTACCTCTGAGCACCTAGTTCTGATCAAGGTACCATTTCAAAAAGTATTTGTTTAAAGATGTTTGGGGTTTGTGTGTCAGCGTTTTTCCCCATTTCATCCCCCCCACAGTAGTATCTGATTTTGTCACAACTCTGGCAGGTTCTTTCCTATTGTGTTTGCCATAATCTTCACCAGAAAAAAAACAACATTAGCACACAAAAAATCTTATTGATACTCATATGCTCATTTTGCACATCACTGCATTCATTCTCTTACTGATATTAAAACATTTATCAGGATTTGGTCAAGCCAGTTGTATTTGACTGGGTAATGTTCAGAAGCAAGGAGTTTTATCCGGACACTGTTCATAGCACATCTGCTAGTTCTTTTAACGGGTTTTTAAATATGTGTGCTTTTCGCATTTTAAACAGCATTTTCAGTATATTCTTCCATCTAGCAGCATATATAATGGTCAAGGGATGTTTGCACTGTGCTTACTGTATTTAAAAAATGTCTCATGCTTCTTCATTCTCTGGCTTTGTAAAATGCTCTAACTCTTACATAACATTTTCGTGAGCTTCATGGAGAGCTCTGATTTTAAACCTTTTACAAAAATGTTAAAAGATCTTTTTAATCTGCCTTCTTTCCTTCTCATACTAAAAATACTCTTAATTCTTTGCTAGGTGATTTCTGCTTTACAATAAGGTATGTACAGTCAGAGTTCATACATTATTGGAAAACAACAGAATTAAAGTTTGCAGAATATTACTCAAGTTCCAGGATTTTATTATTTTAAGAAAGATGGGAAATAAAGACAGCCTGAAAAATATGAATTCAGTATAAGGGGGAAAAAAAAAAGGCAATTAAAAAAAATGCATATACTTCAATTCCAGAATGTTTCCTTTAGAAATTAAACAATTGAAATATATATTTCTGTAAATGGGAAGCAAGCATTATTATCATGTTCTGAATTGTTGACTTAATATTTATTCTGGTCCTTGCTTAAAATGTAAATGTTACTCATAGTCAGTGATTGTTTTTTCAGACTACCCCCTGTTTGCTGTTTTTGAATGGGGTGGTTGGAGAGGGGATTGTTTTCTTATTTTTAAACCACTGAACATGACCAGTTGGACAGATACAATCCAAACATATTTATCAGTTTATAATTTCGCTCCTTTTGTTGCTATTGAGAAAGCATTAGGGGAAAAAAAAAAATAAAATCTCAGTTCTCAAAATATTTGTGTTGTGTGTGTAAGGGGGGATCTTTTTACTCCAGCTCTAGTCACGAAGAAAAATGTAAGAGCCACAATTCAGACTCAGTCTGATCCTTTTGGTAATGACTACTCTCTAATATTGTGTAATTGCCTGTGAAGATGCAAACAGGCCTAAAATCCATAATAATTAGCTTAAGATAACTGGCAGAGGTTCAGGCAAATCATCTGATATCAGCATTTCTGGTTACTTTGCACAGTAAAAGGAGACAGTCAGAGAGATAACCTGTGAATGCAGTGGAAAGGGAAAAAAAGTTTTGTTTACTAAGAATTTCTCTTTTCAACTTACCTTCTAGTTTTTCCTGCATGCTGCAGACAGTATCCATAAGGACGTACAAGCCACATTCAGGATCTACATGTTGAATTTCAGAATTGCAGTCTATGTATAAGCCAAAATTTACAAGGAGAAAAAGAAACTACTGAGAAAGGCACAAGAAAGATAATGAATCAAATCCCTTATGCGTCTCTTCTTGGCGTCAGAAAAAGAAAAGATCCATAGCCTGCAAAAAGTTCCCATGTTTGGTTTTAGGGCAACAAACCACTTACACTTCCGCTATGTTTAATAGGATTCTTCAAGTGATATCAGTGCATTTCATACCGCAAGTTACTGCTACATTCCAGATGATAAGTTAGCTAAAATGGGAGCACACTACTGTTTATCCATTCACCTGAAAAGACACTTCTAGGTGTTTAAAATTGCTGCTGTTTTTTACACAGCACTTAAAAGTGAATATCAAACCAGTGACTTTGCTGCATGAAAATAGGTCACAGTAGAAGCATATACTGTCTAGAAACGGATATGCCACTTATATGCTATATGTGAGGCTTTAATCAAGCCTATAATTAGAAATGTATCTTGCACTCAAACAGTAATAGAGGAAGAAAAAAAAAAAAAAAAAGAAACAAGCCAAACAACAATGAAAACCACAATTAAAAAAAAAACCAGACACACACCAAAAAAAAACCCCAAACACAAAGCACCGAAACCCCAATAAACTTCAGATAAAGCATAGATAGTATTGACTCCAGGAGAGGTTTTGGTTGGATATCAGGAAGCACTTCCTGACAGAGAGAGTGATCAGACATTGGAATGGACTGCCCAGGGAGG
>WTSP01022100.1:43278-81054 GCA_025331215.1 Actenoides lindsayi | reverse complement strand
GGATTGTCTAAGGTCTAGTGAGCGTGGTTAACCTTATGAAGACTGGGGTTCTGTTTCTAGTCCTAAGGTTATGGGTTTAAAAATGGGCCCCATCAGTAGCATGTCAGATATGTACCATCATCCCTTGTCATTTATCTTTCCCCATCTGCATGTAAGTATGTAAATAAAAATATTGGTTTGCCCTTCAGAAGCCTTTGCTTTGCAAAATGGTGTTTTCTGGGAGAGGGAGAGTAGTCTGGCATTTCAACAAGTCTTCATAAGAAGCTTTTGTTCCCTTGAAGTGCTCCTGGCAAGCTCTGTGTGATGCTGGGAAACTTTGTTGTTGCCCCATTTTCTTTTTTTTGTTGTTTTGTGTGGGCTTTTTTGTGTGTGTGTGTGGGGGGGTGTGGGGTGTTTATACATTGTAGGGGTTACTTCTGGGGAGATAGGTGTTCAGGTAGTACAGTAATGAGAAGATAAAATTGCTGGAGAAAGAATTTACATTTGCACCATTTTATTATTTTTTTGTGTGTCAGATAACAGATGTCTTCATCACAGTTCCTAGTATGTGGTTTCCACAGCAGGGGATCAAGGTCTGTTCCCTTTGGAGAAGGGGAAAAATAATTAGAACACCTAGTCTGCTTCTTCAGAGATTCTGCTGTCAGTGCTTTAAGTCTCTCAAGGAGTTGCTGTCTTTGGAGATCTACTTACTGTGTTTAAAGTTCCTGGAAGTGGTGCTAAAGAACCGTGAGGTACAGGAAAAAGAAGGGGATTCTGTTGTGTTAAGTTGATGGAACTATGTGGTGATGTCATGGTTACAGCTCTTCTCAGCAGAAGAGCCCCTGAGCACAGAAACCTCTCAGCAGTGTGCATAGGCTGGTGTACATACTCAGCTGGTTAAGTTAAATCATGGTGAAAACAGGCTTTTAGCACTTGTGATATAAAAATACATCCAATCCAGCTTAGAAGTGGAGTTTGGAGAAGTTATTTGAACTATAGAGGGTTTGGCTGGCAAACAGTAAAAAAGAACAAGCTGTTTCTTGCCTTTCTATTTTTATCCCTGTCAGCAGATATGAATTTTCCATGAACAGTTAAAATGAATCTTTTTCTTAAACTCACAGTTGCTGCAGTGTCCAAGTGTTGGTGCTTGGTCAGCCTCTTGGTGCTTTCAGTGTAGGGGATGTAATTACCTTCTACAACTTGATTTGTTTAATCTGATTTTTTTTGAGTTGTGCTCGTGTTTAGTCCAGCATATGTTCAACTGCAGAGCAAAACTGTAAATATTTGACCCAACCTGGAATGAAAATAACTGGGGGTTTTAGGCCAAAGTAATAAAAATCCTTGTTTTCATTTAACTCCAGATATTTGTGACAAAATGACTGAAGACTATTCAACTGGGTAGCGTATCCCTAACTCCTACCCCTAGTGTTGTAGTGTGAACCATGGTTGAAAACATGGATTGACTCATTGTAGTTTCTGCTGTGGTCATGTTCAAGTTATCTGAAGACAAATAGACTATTGCTTTCTTTTACTGATGCTCATATGGCCCTTAAAGCTTCATCTCAAGAGTCACCTGGAAAGGCTGACATGGATAATTTTCATACCAGCAGTAAATGCTGATGATGGGACTGGTTCTCTGCTCTCAAACAATGTGCAGGCCTGGGGAAACACGGGAACTTGAGATGCACAGCATAGTTTAAGATACAGATGAAGCTTCTGATCTGTAGCTTCAATCTGGTGATGATTCCCAGGAATCTTTTCTGTATATAACAGGGGAAAAAAGGCTCATCTCAGCAGCTTCCTTTGCAGGGAATTGCATGCTTAGACTGGAGCTGTTTTTAAAATATGAGAAAGTAACTGAACACCAGGCTCTGGCACCTCAGGAGGTCACTGTGCATTGCAGGTGAGCAAGGGGGACTCACTGCTCCCCCACTGTCCATATTTCTGGCTGAATATGAGCCAGTGTGTGTGCAGGTGGCCAAGAAGACCAGTGGTATCTTGGCTTGTATCAGGCATAGCATGACCAATAGGACAAGGGCTCATGCACCTGTACTCAGCACTGGTGAGGCTGCACCTTGAATCCTGGGTTCAGTTTTGGGCCCATCACTATGACAACATAGAGCTGCTAGAGCATGTCCAGAGAAGGGCAACAAAGCTGGGGAAGGGTCTAGAGCCTAAGTGTGGTGAGGAATGTCTGAGGGACCTGAAATTGTTGAGCCTGGAGAGGAGGCTGAGGGGAGACCTGGCTCTAGCCAGTTCCCTGACAGAAGGTTGGAGCCGGGGTGTGTGTGTGTGTCAGTCAGTGTCTTCTCTCAAGGAAGAAGTGACAGCACAAGAGGAAACAGCCTCAAGTTGCCCCAGGGAAGGTTTAGGTTGGAGCTGAGGAACAATTTCTTCCCCTTGAGGGCTGGCCCAGGCTGCCCAGGGCAGTGGTGGAGTCCCTGTGATCCCTGGAAGGGTTTCCAAGCCATGGAGCTGTGGTGCTGAGGGCCATGGGTTAGCGATGTGTTGGGTGAATGGTTGGACTTGATCATCTGAAAAGGCGCTTCCACCCAGAAGGGGTCTAGGTGATTCTCGGGGGGGGTGTGTCCCGGCTCTGTCAGGCCGGGCGCGCTCCCTCTTTCAGCACCCGGGGCCGGGACAGCTCCCGCCGCCCTTGCGGGGCCCGCGCTGCTCGGGGCCGGGTTCGCGGGGGCCGCGTTCGCAGCCTCGACGTCAAGTTCTCGTTCTCGCTTGGCCGGCGAAACCTGCTTGTCCTTTCTCCCCTGGCAGAGCGTTGTCCCCGTCAGCAGTTGTGCTGGAAGCGGCCGTGGGAGATTTGTGGGTTGGTGATTTATTGTGGAACCCTGTGCGAGTTACAGAGGAGGGAGATGGGTGGAAGGGTGGGTGTTCTTCAGGGCATTAGATCTTACAAGCTGACCTCTGGGGACAGCTCCTACAGTACAGTAGCTTAATATGTGCATGGACTGACATGCAAACCTTGTCCTCTGTTGAATTAAACTGGGCTACAGTGGCTGTTGAAAGAGCTGTGTGTAGACAGCTGTGGAGTAATTGGAAGTTGTTACTAACCCAGTACTCACTGGCTGATTTCTGCATTAGCCCATGTGAAGTTTAAACTCCTTGTTTAAAAAAATACCGGCCCTGGGGCAAAACTTCTCTTAGCTCTGAATATTCTTTGTATCCCTGAGTCCAGCCCTTTCTTTGAAGCTTTTGCTTTGAATGGGAGAAATAAAGGGCTTTTGTAGGAAAAATGGACTGGGATATGTAGAGCTGTTTTGGTTTGGGATGGGGGGACTTGAGCTTGCTATTAAGATAAATCCTTGCAGCATTGTGGTGAAACTCCCCTGCTCAGTGGCCTTGGCTAAAGAAAGACCACCTGAGTTGGAATGCAGACCTGTCTCAGGGCTGAGGAATCGGTGCCTTTCACTAAGCAAGGGATGTCTTGACAGTCAGCTAGAGTTTGTCATGATTCTGTTTATTATCCTAATTATGCATTACCTTTTTTCCTGTGCTTCCCAATTTATGATGGGCCTGGTACTACAAAGAGGACCATATATTATTTTGGTGTTCACCAGGCCCAGCTGGTACTCTGCATTCTTGTGTCTGAAAAGTTCCAGCCCTCCTCCATCTCTCACCATGTCAATGCCTCTGCTTCCTGCAGCACTGCAGCCCCGACTTTCATGTGGTTGCTTCATGTGTGGCCTCTTTAGCATAACTTACCCAAAAGGTGGTAATTCGCTTTTAGGTATCATCCATGTCCTTATTTTTTTCAGAGATTGTGGGCTTCACCTTAGTTTTCATTAAGTCTGCTATTTTCTTTTTGTTGTCTTTGGCAGAAAATGGGAAGTAGTTGCTGTGAAAATCAATCTTCAGTTCATGTCTAAATGTTCTCTTGCATTCCAGGACACTCTGTTCTAAAATTAGGATGTTTTAGTTCTCTTTTGTCAGTGTTAATCCCCAACACATGGCACTTTCTTCATAAAGCCACAATAAACCATTCGAATAGGCTTGTTTTCCCATTTAATGGAGAATGAAACTAAACCTGGCTACCAGTTTCAGCTGATAACTTGTTGAATGCAGGTACTGTATTTCAGTTGACTGTTCCCTGTTACTGTAGTATCTCCAAACATCTTCCCTCGTGATAGTTTTATAGATGAGCTAATGAGGAACACCTCCAAACCAGCAGAACAGCCTCTAACTGCATAGTTATGTCTCTTGGAGAGGTTCTGTCGTCTTTGTGAAGAAGCTGTACGGGGGAAGAGAGAACATGACCTCTTTCTCTGCTTCTCTTTCTTTGAACAGGTAGTTGTTAGTGCATCCTGTCTGAGACTTTTTTTTTTGTATTACCAGTGCTGAACATACCAGCACTGCTCAGACAGGAGGGTTATGCAGATCTGGGACCTCCTTCAAGCACAGCCAGCGTGTAGACAGGAGCTCAACACCGGGGCTGAAGTGTTTTGGTAATGCACAGAAGGGCAAGTAAAGCCAAAGGAGATGTACGAGTTTTGCAGTGATTAAACTGAGACACGGATGGGGTCAGCAAAAGCCAATGGTGGCTTTCCAGAGTACAGTTTTTACCATGAAAATTACATTTTTCAATCTGGTTTTGTGCCTGAACTGAAGTCACCTGGGGATTTTTTTTCTTAAAATTTTCAGAAATTCTTAAACTTCCTAATTCCCAGTGGTTTCTGCCCTGCTGTTGGTAGTGCTGATACGTGTTGATGGTGAACACACCCTACCGTTTTTGTCTGCTTTGCCCCAAGTCTCAGCAGCAGCCCTTTTCTCACCCTTTCTAGCTGGACACATTCCTGTGTTTCACGTCGATGATTCTTGGCTCTCTAGGTGTGCTGCGAGCCAAAGAGTGGGTCCAATGCTAACACAGAGCAGCTGTGAAAGGGAAGCTTTAATTAAAAAGCCTGAAGCAAAAATTCTTTGCTCCTGGAGGCTGGCAAATGCCAAGGGAAATGTAATCTAGCTTGGTCTCTGTGTGGTTTCTTGTTTTTCACGTATGAAGATAGATTCAGGCTGCAGAGCAGTGCACTGGCACGGGGCATTGCTGCCAGGTAAGAAGACCTGTGTCTGGCTGCAGGCCCCAGGAGCCCATCTGTGTTGCATTTGGCCACTGCAGAAACAAATACAGTGTGCTTGAGGTGAAAAAAGGCTGACCAAACATCTTTTGGTGTAAGCTGATTGAAATCACTGGCATTAAGCACACGATAGACTTGAGGCAGATTTAGAATATGTGAATTATTTCAGCTAGGACTTTTTGAACACTGAGCAAATGTTAGTCTGTCAGCCCAATTCCCTCTTATTAGGGAAGTATTATTTACTGTCTTCATTTCACTGACTGGAAAATTGAAATTTCAAGGGCTTCAACCTCCGTAATCTTGATATAAACTGGAACTAATTCTGTTTTTGTGGTGTTATTTCTCACTGGTGCTGATGTAGGTGAAATTTGAAAGCAGCTTTTCCTTTTTGCCAGGGAGAACTGGGACAGCTTACACCAGCAGATGAATCCCCACGAAACAATGGTGTGGTACCTGTTGATGTTGGCAAACGTGCTCAAGTTTTCATTCAAAATACAGAGTCTTATTCATTGTTGCTGTGCTTATTCTGCTGATGCAACCTCTGCCTGGGTGATTACTGTTTGCTGGCTTCAAAAGTTTAGCAGCTCTATAAAAGCATCTGTCAGCAAATAAAAAGTTAGGCTCTAAGGAAAGTGCTTTAAAGCTGCATCTGAAGCCTGATGGAATTTGCATTAGATTCTTTCTTTTTTAGTTGCATCAGCTGGGACTATATTGTGATTGCTTGACACTTAACCATTTACTGATGCTGAATGGAATACTAATTGAGGGAGGTTTTAATGGAGATGTCAACTATTCAAAGAACAGCATTTGACAAATGCTGGCAAGTATTTTTACAATTATTTTATATTAAGCTTTTCATGTAGATAAATCCCAAGGTGCTTTATATTAATCTTTCTGAAGGAGGGAGAAGGTTGTGATTCGTTCTTGCCTTTAATCATTTGAAAGCCTCTGACATTCTGTCTGTTATACTGAAAGTTCACTTCTAAGGTCTGTCAGGAGGAAGAAAAGCTCATGTTCTATGTGCAGAGAGTTACAGAGCAATCACTTATTCCATAATGCAGCTAGTTGGTTTATATTGAATTCTTCTGACTCTGTCATTGATTAATACATTCTGTTTGTGGTTGGAATTAACACTGAATGGGGGATATGTGAATTTCTTTCAGAACGTGTTACATGAAATGACATCTGAGGTGCAACACAGAGTGTTCTGCTTAAATACAGAATGCATCGAACACTGAAACCAATTTAACCAACAGCTAACTGGAAATGGCTATAAAAATAAACCCAGAAACAAACCAACATCATCCACCACCCCCTGAAATTCAAATGTCACTTCTAATGAGAAACATACTTAGAGCCTTTTAAGATCACACTCTTTAAGAACAATAAATTAGCAAGTTTTTCTATATATAGCTGTGACATGACCCATAAAAGCTGCACTTAACCCTGAAGGGCTGGTGGCCTCAGTTGAATAAGGTGTTGCTGAATGACTCTGATTGCAGGTCCAGGGCCCTGACCTTTACTCTTTTGGGTAGTAAAAAGTTTAAGAACTCTTTCAGCTTTGGTGGTTGTTGCTTTGGAGGAAAGTTTAGCAGCCTCATGGTGAAGAAGAGCTCGATGGAGAAAGCAGCAAGGCATCAGATGTGACCAGAGAGAAACCACTTCAGTAGTTTTGTACCTGCTTGCTCTAACCTGCCCAGTGGTTCTTGCAGAAGCTTTGGCCTTTTTGCCATACTTAACGTAGTCATATCAGAGGACTTCAGTAGTAGTAGGTTCCTACTTCCTACGAAAACAAGTAGAGAAAAGTAAATATCACTGTGTGAAATCAGTGTTTTGAAGGATAACTTGGATTATGAATGTTTTATTTCTGTCAGCAGGAGGCTGATAGTTCCTGTGCCTCTCCTGATGAGAAGGTTGTTGTGTTGGTACACAGGGGTTTTGTGTCACTGACTGTTATATATAGGCAAAGCTCTCTTTTGTAAGGTGCTGTTTATCCAACATGCTCTAAGACATTAAATCATGGAGATAATAGTTGGAGATAATCACTTTAAACAACAACAGCTCCCTTAAGTGGTGAGCTTCCCTTTCATGTAGTGATAATCTGAAGCTTTTCCAGCAGAGAAGAGCTGCTAGCTCAACACCTTCTGTCTTACCAGTTAAACACATACAATATTTCAGTCTGAATTTGTCTCAGGTTTAGAATAAGATTTCGTTTTCTCAGGGGTGCTAAGGAAGTTTGGGAGACGAGTTCCTAAAACTTGCACTTTTCTGTTTAAATTAGGATTTCAGTGCTTTATAATTAAAGGATTTATTCTGTAGTTGGTGTATCTACGACTACTTGGGGCTTATATTTGAACAATTGTCTGAACAATCCCTATTCTCTCAACATGTTCAGATAGAGTTGTGTTAAATCACTGCAGCATCAGTTTAACTGACAAGGTGTTGCAAGATGAGCTGAGGTATTGTGAATTATTTTAAGATTTCAGTAAGAATGAGATCTAATAAGAGCAGTCGAAGGGCTGATGTAATAAACCACTATAACATTGTGGTTTCATGAATTTCACTGCATAGCACCTCATCCAGTTCCAGACTGGAACCTCCAGTGAGGGTATGGATAAGGCCCCTGCCCGTGACCAGGTGAAGCTGGTGAGTCTGCTGGCCCCAAGCACAACAAAAGACAAAAGGGGAGAAATGCCCCGTTGTTGTGTTACTTAAAAGAAAGCACAATTAAAATTCTAGAAGAGAGATTATAGAGCTGTATCCTCTGTTGGCAGGGACAGAAGGTTGAGCAAATCTTCTGTCATGAGCATTTGATCCTGTAAATATTTCCATGTCAGCCCTCCTGGGAGGAGTGCAGGACTGCTTTCTGAAATGCCTTTATGCTGGAGAGATGCTTTTGCTAATGCTGCACTGCAATTTGATCTTTTTATGCCTCCCTGATTAAATTGACTTTCTGGAAGAAAAATAAAAATTCATCCCACATCTCCCACAGATCAGGTTCTTGTAACAGCATTAAAAAAAAAGGAAAATCCAAACTAAATATTAGCTTTTTAAAGACGTGTGTTGTTTCAGTACCACCTCGTGTCACACAATTCCACCAGCTTTTCAGCTACAGAATTTTTCTGTGTATGCAAAATGTGTTTTCTGAGCATCTTGGCTCCTCATTTCAGTGCTAAGTCGTTGTAATGAGCACAGAATCTTCTTTCTCTGCTTTATCTGTTCAGATGGGGAAAGGCGGAGGTATTTGTGCAACTTCTGTTGTAGAAAGCACTTGTTAACTTCAGAACAATGTTCTGAGACTTCATGTTATAATACAGTTTCAAAAGTAAGTGTCCATTCCAAAGGTAAAATTTAACAAATTAGTGATGAAACCAAGGCTTTGAGGTGAAATGAAATATTGTAACTTAGTATTTTCTGTGCATTTTGACCCTTGGACTCAAATATCTATCCTGAAGAATGCTTTAGTTGAGAAGACTTTTTTTTTCCTGCCTTTTCTCACTCTTGAATTGATCCCCTGAACTTTTAACCGAAGTCCCTTTCTCAGGAAGCTGATTGTTATTTTGTTTGTTCAATTCTTTGGCAATTATTGTTGCTTTTTATTGTTTTTTTCTGTCTAGAAATGCAAGGACTGAAGTTGCGCTGAAATAGCATCACAATAAAATAAAACACAACTTGTCTTTGACAGCGCTGTCTTCACTTGGTCAAAAGGCCTTTTCCTGCTTTCCTCATGGCCGTATTTGGCCTGGAAGAACACAGTTACTTTTTGTTTTGCTGACTTGGGAGTTTTCTTGAATGTCGTGTTTGACCTTGTTTACCCAGAAAGAGGAAGAAATCCTCAGTAACTCTCCTCTCCTGACTCCTGATGGACAATAGCTTCTGTGTGTCAGGAATTCCAGCTGAGGAGGACTGGCTGCCTTGCTGACCTTCATACACTGCTGTAATGCTGTGAATTGCTGCCTATACACTCTTGAAGCAACAGGGCTTTTCTTATTCCATTGTTCAGGTTTGGGAATGGAAGACTTAAAGGCTTTTATGCCTTCTGCGGAAAAGTTTCCAACCAATTTCATTTTCTCAGTGACTTGGTGTAAGAAGCAAAAGTCTGAACTGGTTTTAAAAGAACAGAGATGGGTGCACTAAGGGAGTGGGGAGTGAAATAGTGTGGCTGAGGAGCTCAAGAACTTGTCTGTGGAAGAGGCTAGAAATTTATTTAGGGTCAAAATGTTGAAATGATCAGGAATCACCATGAGCAAGGGAGGGAGATGAAGGAAATGAGTAAATAATTTCTGAATGAAATTGTTATGGGTAAAGTCATGTTGAAAAACTTGAAGTGCAGAGTCCAAAAGGTGTGAGGAAGAGCTGCTGCAGAGGTCAAGAAGTGGCACAGTGAAAGGGGAAATGTGAACAAGTAAAGCTGCCACCAAGGTTGACAGAAAAGGTGGAAAAACAAAAAGCAAAGAACCAGCACAGGAAGTCTGATCGCTGCGCCATGAAGACTTAAGCGCATGGCCTGAGAATGTGAACTTAACATTGAGAAGTAGACCCAAACTGTTGCTAAGGCACGGGGAATACTACTGGGAGAAAATCCCAAGTGGGATTGCACTTGGTAGTTGCAGAAGAAGAGCCACAAAGACTGTCAATAGACCGTGCTTGTTAAAATACCTGTTCACATTTGGGTTGTGGAAATCTCCTTCCTGACTCGTGACTTGCCAAAGCAGCTGCTGATCTGTGAATGCACTAATAATGGAGCTTTAAAAGTATTTTAATTACAGGAGCATCCAGCTGCTGCTTATGCCATGGGAGACATCTCACCCCTTTACAAAGATGGTGGTTTCCTCTCTCTTTAATTTATAGACTGAGATGCAGAATCAAAGGGCAAAACACTTGCGAAAGGTCACGGGCGTTTTTTTAGCATCTTCAGTTTAGATGTTCATTTTCAAGTGGGTTTTCAAATTTGGTGATCTCTACTGAAGATGTGAAGCCAAGTAAATAGCCTGAAATTATTACAGACAGTGGGAGCTGAAGGGAAACAATTCAGAGCTCCTGCTTGCTGTAGCCAGCCCCTGTGGGGCTCCATGGTGCTATTTTATACTGCACTGCTTCAAATAATTCTCAGGCTTTTAATGGTCCTCAAGAAATACCAACCTGTCTGGAGCACTGCTCTCCCCTGGGGCCTCTGATGGCAGTGTCATATTTAGCAAGAAGTGTGGTGTTTAGTTGTGATGCTATTCAGCTAGTTTCATTTCACTCCTCACTTGTTTTCTTAACTGCTTTTCAACCGCACCACTTAATTAGGAGGATTAATACTTCTCAGTGGCAGAGCCTTCCTCTCCTTTGGGCTGTGTGCAATTAAAAATACCCTGTCAAGAGAAAGGGTGGTCTTTATTGCTCGGCCTATGGGATTAGGTATTTGAAACACAAGGTTTCGTGTGACAAGTAACTTAGTCCCTTTGTCCCCCATCTAGGAATTCTGGCTGATTACTCCCCTTTCCACCCCTTTCTTTGCCTACCTTGTCTGCCAAGGCTTTCAGTTCCTGGGAAGAGGTGGTCCCTTCCAGTGGGTTTAAAAGCTCTTGAGAGGGATCTGTCACTTCAGCAATACTGACTACTGCTTCTGCAGGTAAAACTGAAAGTCACTACCTCTGTCTTCTGTCTTTTTTGAATATTTTGTTTGTCTTTTTTTTGTTCCTCTTCCCTTCTGCCTTCTTACTTAAGGGAACACGTTGATCTTCACCCTGACCTGTTGTGCCTGGCATCAAGCACTCTCATTGTGCCATAAGCCATTTCTCCAAAACACTTTTAGCTTTCCTGCATTCATCCATTTGTCAACTCCTTTTTTAAACATGTTTTCATTGTAGGAAAATTGCCTTTCCTGCTGTGGTTGATACCTTCCTATTTCGGGGCAGCTTTTTCTCCTGGGGTAACTCTCACAAGCGTTGATTGCAGCAGGGATTTGGGAGGTGGCACTGGCTTCTGTCCACTTTTCACGTTGGTTTGCAACTTCGTTTTAGGTGCTTAATGCAACAGATCTAGGCTGATGTTCTGACATTGTTTGTTTGCATTTTTTTGTCAGTACCTTTACCAAAGTAGTCGTGACTGGAATAGCAATGTTTAATTCTTCTATTTCAAATGCAGGCAAATGCTCTTTGAGTGTCTTCTACTCCGAGTTTGACTTGGCCGAGAGCTGTTCAGTTTTTGGATGACAAGAGGCATTAAATTGAGTAAGCTTTTGTGTGTATTTGAAATGGAGAAACTCCAAAGCCGTTGTGCTGAGGAGGTTTTCCAGTCCTGTAGGTATTTCACACAGTACTCGGGACTGGGGACAACACTGCAATGCTCTCTGGTTCAAGTAAAGAGTCTCCAGCAGAATGTTACAGTTCTTAGAAGAGCTGGGGGTGGGCTTTTTCCATTCCAGCCCAGACGTGACAGGAATGGGTTATACAGGACCTCTAATTACCTTTCCTTAAGCTTCAGAAAGACCTGTAACACTGCCCTGTGGCAAAAAAACCCCGTTCTCTTTCTCCTGGTCAATGGGTTATTGTGCTGTTTGCCTCCAGCTGCTTGTCATTCTGGAGAGGTGCTGACTGGGAGGCGCTGGGCTGGCATTTGATAACTGACACTGAGGCAGACAAGGGTGGAAATTCTCTCCCCCTTGGGAAAGGTGACGTTTGTGAGAAAACCCAGGCCAAGCTCCTGTCTGTCACTGCAAGATGAGCTAAGCTGCTCCCTTGACATGGGGTGAAGCTGCAGGCTGTGGCACAACACCCCGCTTCTGCTGCTGCCCGAAGTCAGAGACTGCTTTGGCAACCTGCCTCCCGTCGCTTGTGCTCATTTGCTCCGATTCCTGGAGTGCTGTGGGGCTGGCTTCTGAAGCTGGGCTCTCTTTCACTCCCTGGTCTCCCGGTAGTGAGCTAATGGGATCCATGCCCCAGGACAAGCTGGGAGCAAGGGGATGTTCTTCACTAAACCCCCAGCTGCTGGAAGTGGGTTAAAATCGGCGCTTAACTTCTTGCTGTTCTCCTGCTGACCGGCCTCTGGTTTCCCGAGATCTGAAGCAAGCCAAGTAGCTGCATGAGGGTTTTTAAAAACAGAACACAACTTCAGACTTCGTGCTGTTTGATTAGGATGTTTTGCCTGTTTCGTTGGAGCAGGTTCCAGACTTCTAAGCCCTGTTGCTGAGCCAGCGCGGCACAATGCATATCAATTTCTTGTGATACAGAACAAGGGGCTTGGCTGTGTTTAAGCTTTATTTTACTTCACATGAAATCAACTGAAGATGTGATTTGTGTAGGTGAGATTAGACGTTGTCTGAAGTCCGTAATGGGGTGGCTGGGAGGTGTTCTCTTGAGTTCTTGTAATTTTTTTTAATTATAAATACTCTAATAGGAAATAAGGCAAGTAAAAACATTTTTCGGTGTGCACCCCTAACAAATATATTAAAGGCAGGGTATGGGTAGACAAAAATGAGCAGCTGCTTATGAAATCTGATAAAGGCAAGAAGGGTCTTTGGAGATGCCTCCTGTGCACAGCAACAAGCGCTGCTGTGGGGTCTCTTGGTCTGTCTGAAGACGACACGCTTTGTGTGGGTTTATTTTTGTGTGCATACGTTGCTACTGCATCTGTCACGATGACTTCTTTCCTAAGCAGCACCAAGGTGATGGTTATAAGGTGCTATGAATGGCAGATGGTGAAATCGCTGGCACTCGGCAGACGCTTTTTCCACCAAAACTTTTTTTTCAATTAGTTGAAAAGCACTGCAAATACTTTTCTAGGAAGACACGTGTAGTTTGAAGCAGAACTTAAGAATTTCAGTAGAAAGTTTTCAGCTCTCCAGCTGAAGCTTCAGCTCTCCTGGTAAATTTGTCCTCACTTGTACTGAATAACTTTGGGAGCAGAGGTTTTCTAAACTAGGTCAGCAAAACAATGCAGAGGGGAAGGGGCTCACAGAGAGAAAGGGGTATGGATTTATGCCCTGGTACATATATTAGGTTATTTAATTGCACATCACTTCACAGACCCAGTTTAAAGCGCAGTCTAATGAAGAACTACATTGCCACAACTGAAGGTAAAAACCCTCTAAACTCTGCTTTAGGACACTTAAACTGAATTTGCCAGTGGAGAAATTAAATGCGGAGCTGCTCCCAAGGACTTCCTTCTGCTGATGAAAATAAGATGGCCTGTGAATAAACTTTGTTATAACAAAATGAGACACGAGGACTGGATTGATTCCGATGCGTTGGTGCTGCGGTGGAGTAGAGGCATCAGAGTGTTCCCTGCTGGGAGAAGCTTAGAAATCTGTTTTAGTTCCCAGTGGGGGAAGAATGGCCCAGGAGAAAATGTAGTCCGTGTGCGTCTCATGCTGAGATTTATTTTTACAAAATGGGAGAATTGGCTTGTGCAGTGTTGGGGAATTTTTTATTTTGGTTTTTTTTTTTCCCCTGTATTTCACAGCAAACTTAGAATTAAAAAGATTTTTTCAGGCCAGAGTTCAGAGGCATGATTTTTCTTGTAAAGTATGGACCGAAACTTTAGACAGCACTGGCCTCCTGCAGTCAGTGGTGTGGCTCTCCTCGGTGTAGCTTTCAAAAGAGGTTAACACCATTATTCCCACTTCCCAGAGGAGACACCGAGATGTCCCCAGGTCCCCCCAGTTTGTTACCCATCAGCAGGCTGCTGCAAAGCTGGGACTTGGAGTGTGAATGGAGAAAACCATAATGGGAAGAATTAGAACCATTTAACCTCTTGAATGACTTTAACCCTAGCTATAAGGGGATGTGGGGGTGATTCCTGCTGCAGAAGCTGTGCCCATTCTCAGGTCATCCTCAGCCAGTGTTTAACCCTGCTGGACTCCTTGCAGTTCTAAGTGATCCACTTGTTTCCAAGTTCTGGGGTTTCTGTCACAAAACAGGTTTAAGGACATCTCTTAGAACAATCTTACAGTCTCTTCTTTTCCAGCTGGAGTGACAGACTAGGAAGAATAAGCTGTTTTGTGCAGCACAAGGGTTAGGCCAACTTGAAGATCTAATTACAAAGCCAAGGAAACAGTTTTGCTGTTCCCAGAGTACAAATGTGATCTTTCCAATTGCCACGTGTTCAAGCTGACATCAGTCCTTGAAAAAAAAAAATACTGTGATGTGCAATGAGATGGGAGCTTTCTGCTGCTCAAATCCTACGTGGCTCCAGGGAAGCCAGCAGGTCACAGGTTTGCATGAGTCCAGCAGATCCCTGAGGGTACCTTGAGTTGTTACCAGGGCAGGGAGCTGCATCCCAGGGGGTTGTAGCACATCATTGCCAGCTGCAGTGGCCTGGCCCAGCACGCCTGGGGGAAGCTGGAAGAATGAGAGGAAATTAAGAGGGAGCTGGGAGAAAGGTGAGAAGAAAAACTGGATTGGAGGTAGAAGAACTCCAAATTAATAGGTAAAAGTCACAAGAACAAGACTGAATGAAGAATTGTGGAAGAAAGTGAAGTGTTTTCTAGGTCATCCCCAGTTGTGTGCGTGTCCTCTGGTGGTGTTTGGAAATTGGAGTTTAAAAATCAATGAGACTTCTTTTTGAAGGTGTGACACTTGCAGTGCTGCTCTGCTGGAGTTCCCTTTCTGTCCTTATCTCCAGGGGCAAATGGCTGATATCCAATGATGTAGAAAAAATAAAAAAGAAAAGGAGACAGGTGTGGAAACTATGCATCTATTTCACAGATTTTTTTTTTTTTCTTTCAGTTATCTGAATGCTTTTCTCTGTCTTGAGGTGGTGGTTTGGGAGAAGGCATCAGAGCATGGATGCCTTGAAGGGAGACAAACTCAATTTTACCTGTTACTGTCAAAATGTTTTAGAGAATTTATCAAGGATGAAAATAATGGGATCTAAACAATTGCAAAGCGTAAACTGTTAAGGGGGGGTGTGTGTGGAGTTTCTTGAACAAACTTCCAGCAGTTTGTATGTAGCAGGATTATCCTTTTCTTTCAAATTCTCCTTAAAGGTGAACACATCTAGTAGAGCCCTTAGGCTTTTATTATTCTCCACTTTCACTGAAATAAGAGCTGAAAAGAAAAAAAAATATAAATGAAAGGAATTGAACCAGTGTAAAAGTACAGTTATGTTTTGGGAAATTGAGCTCCTGAATGCTAGCAAAGACAAAGCATTTTCTTTGGAGAGGTTGGCAGTGATTTACCTGCATCCAGCCCCGCTCAGGACAGAGGTGACAGCTGATCAGCAAACAAATGGCAGTTCAGCTTCCTGCCTGGCACAGGCTGAGCCTGTCAGCCCGAGAAGATGGAGGGGCACTTGGGGTTAGCCAGGCCCATTCACAGCTACAACTGGAATGTAAATAGTCTGAGCTCCTAAAAGAAAATGTTGTCTTGAATTTAATTCCTCTGTTTCAACTTTCCGAGCCCTCAAACTTCTGGGATATGTTTTTGCCCCTGCAGCCCCTGGGGGGGGTCTCTTTTGCTGTTATATTCCCTTTTGTCTCTCAGCCTTCTGAAATGTTTCTCCCATTACCCAGCCCTCTGCCTCCCTTCCAGCCTCCGCAGGCAGCCCCAGGAAGAATAGGAGACTGAGAGAAACCACTACAAAGAGCTCACTGTGCAAACCCCCTCCAACAATGTCCAATTACAAAACACAGCGCTGCGTCTACAAGGCAAAAATTGCTGCATCTGCTGTGCAGAGCCCCATCAAAGGTCAGCTCTCTTCTTCACTGGCACTTTTTCCTTTCTGTGTCTCTAGAGTTTCCTTCTGTCACCGTTACTCAACACCTTTTCTTCCACTTCCCCTACCACACACCAAAAAATTACTTGTTGTGTAGTCCCCATTCATTTGCCTTCCTCTAGGGGATATAATTCTCCGTGGATCTGGAAATCTGCAGTAGAGCTTTGCTGTCTTTAACACACTTTCTCTTCTCTTTTTTTTTATTTATTTCTTCCTTCCTCTCATCTCAGAGCCCATTGAGAAGATAACTGTGTATACGTTCCAGCTGTTTGAGTTGTGTATGGCACAGTTTAGCTTTGACTTAATCTAGAATTTATTAAATCCTTCACTGGACCCTTTGTTTTTTGAAAACTCCTTTTGCATTGAAAATGGACAAAGAGAAAAAGGGGCAGAGGAGGGGATCTGAAAGGCTTCCAAGGGAACGAATTCCCTCTCTTGCAGCAGTAGGTCTCAGCTGGGATGTTAACTGGTCCTAGCAGAGGTTTTGCAGTACTCCTGAGTCCAGTGACCAGACTCAGGATTGTCTGAACCTGTACCAGGAAGATCTGTGATGGGCAGGAGAGCAGCAGGAGAGGGGTGGGCAGCAGTTGAGAGAAGACAGCTTGGACTTTTCCTGCATTTCTCAAAATGTTGTCCTTGGCTTTGAAACTCTTCCTTCCTCTGCCCACCTTGCATTTAATCTCGTCACTTTGAATCCTTTGGTATAATTTATCTGGATTTCTTTTTTCAAGCCATTGTGCAGGGTCAGATAAATCCAGTGAAAATTGAATAAGATATAATTTGATTGTTCTTCAAAGCATTAACAGGAATTGTTTGTTTTGGCAGCAGGAAGGGTATAATTGACCAAAAAGCCATAAAGAAGATGAACATTTGTACACATAGGAATGATATATTTTTCTGTTTCTTCTCAAGGGTCTGGGAGTTGAATTTGAGTTTTCTGCAGCAAAGCTCTGTTTGCTGTGCACACTGCAGCCTGCTCAGCCTCACAAAAGGAAGGGGTGGGTGTTGGGGGACCTCGCTTCTTCCTAATCCCCACTGAGGGAACTCCAGATGTCAAATAGCAGGTGTTACCTTTACCCTACTCCTAAAGTTCAAGTTCAGTTCTCCTCATGTTTACTCTGCCCTGGCTGCAGTAAGGCTCAGAGTTTAACATAATTCAGCATGTTAGCTTAGTGCAGCAAGAGGTGTGTGCTTGTAGGGACAGAACTGAACTAGTCTTGTAGGGGTAAAACTGAAATGGAGTTGGGTTGTTTATGCAACTCCTGGCCTGGTTTGGTGTCTTTACTATATAAAAACATCTTGCAAATAAAATATCATTGTAATGCCTGGGTATTTAGGGCTTCCCTGGGGTATTTAGGTCCCTGAGAGGGGACCAGCCTTGAACAATCAGGTGGAAATTGCAGAAAGCAGAAAGTGTGTGTGGGGGGGAAGCATTTTCTTGTTGTTTCAGACTGAACCTTCTGACATGTCCTTATTTAAACACTTAGAACAAACCCATAAAGATGTCTTTCAGTTTTAACTAGCCCAGCATAGAGAGGAAACTCCTTTGTGTACTTTGGTGGCACTTTAGCCACTTGTCAGGAAACAGACTTCTTCATTAGAACTTGTATCAAACGTGGTTCGTGTTGTACTTCCAGGATGGAGGCCAAACCAGAACAAGTCCAGAGTGTAACCACTGAGGAAGAGGCATAAATGAAACTATGTGCTAGGGGCAAGCTAAGAGACACCCAAGTGGCAGCTTCTACCTTTATCCACACCAGGTATATTCTACCTCATGGAGGGAGCAGCACCTTGCTGAAGACTTCAGGCTCTCTTTTGAGACCAAGATTTGTCCTCAATACAATCCTGACGAACAACAATTATCACTACTTAGATTCTGCCTCATCATTAACTACTGTTAATGTCCAAATGCACAAGTGCTCTGATGGTCCTGTCTTCTCTAATCTGTCTCAACTGAGAGTGCACAGCACAGAGCCAAGTCTTGCTTCTCCTAAAGCTCTGTGGGCTGTACCTGTGTCCTCCACATGGACTGTACCCTGTATGAGTCTCTGTGCTCTTGTCTGTGGCTGTCATCCATTTAAGGGACCTCCATGGAAAGCCCAACTGTAGAGGGGCTGGTAGAAACACCGACGTTTCTGAGATGTGATCTTGCAAAGGCTAGCATGAGAATTCGTCAGAAAAACCAATTTGTCACCATTTTTGCTACTGCTGTTAGCAATAAATTCCTGGGTGTTGACTCAGCTAGCCCTGCTTGGAGCTTTGTTTGTACACTGACTCGTGCCCTTTTGTCAAACCTGACAACTTCTGCTCAACTCCCCTCTGGCTGATGGACAGCAATTGCCTGGTGCTGAGTATGACCATGGATGGTTACAGTGCAGCTCTGGGGAGATATTTTGTGGTGGTTTTTCTATGCATACTTTGCCTTCATTCCCAGTGGAGGTCTTGGGGAAGATTTTCATTTCTACTGAATAGGAAGCATTCTTTCAAAGCCTTTCACTATGCTAAAAATCCTCTGACTTTAGTATTATGTAGCTTCTGCTGTTAACACTAAAGTTTTTGGTTGGAGAGAACTAGTTGTTCACCTCTCACCACTGATTGCAAGCTGAGGGAAAACGTGCAACTGTTGAATCTGGCCACGACTGCTGAATAATCTCAATACCTGGGGTTATGTAGCCCTTAAAGAGAAAAATGGCAGGGTTCTATATAAGGGCTCTTTCCTTTCTCTCATTCTGGATTTTGAACCAGAGCAGTAGGTCTGGCTGAAGAAACGCAGAGCCTGGCTCTCTGGTTTTATGCATAGATTTAGGTGCCTGCTTAAGCCACCCGTGCATGAATGGATCTCTGTCGAGGAGCTGTGCAGCCAGGCTGATGTGGCAACAAGTGCCCCTTGCTGCCTTTGCTGGGCTCTGTGTTCCTGGCTGGCCAGCAAGAAGGCTCAGCTGCCCAAGGCACAGCTACAGATGTCAAAGGAAATCCTCGTGTTGTGCTTTAATTGCAACTACCAGGATGAACAGAGGAAAGCAAGGAGGGGATCCCAAGTTCCAGCCCCATTAGTGACAAAGTGTCACAGTCTTGGCTTAGGGTTTATAACTCGAGTTTTAACTTCATGTGTTTACAGCTCTGGAAGCTGTGGGTTTGATCTCTGGAGGAATGATTTAGGTGGTGTTTTTTCAAGCAGATGGTTGTGACTCTCCTGCAAAGGTGAAAACGTGAACATGACAAATAGCAAATGCCAGGCACTGCTGTAAAGAAATCAGGTACCACTGTTTTCCCTCTGTTCCTCCATCCATGGCCCTGTGAGTGAAGGTCCCTGGCTCCCATGTTGAGTGCTTAGACAGAAGTGCCCCTGATTAACAGCTGACAAAATCATTTCTACATAATCCCAAGTGGTGAAGTTTATAAATGTTGGGTTCACATTTTTGCTTACAGTATAAAGACGGAGGTGGAAGGGGAGTTGTTGTTTTCATTCTGTTCTTCTCCTTTGCTTTTAATCTCAGAAACAGTTGGCATGGAAAAAGAAGTCTCTCAAGACTCTGAAAATAGCAAATCTGAATAAGCAGAATGTTTTGCAAATGAGATAGCACAAGCACGCACAGTATCCCAGTTGTAGCTCTCAGAGGAGAGAAACATCAGCAGTCACCTCCGAGGAAGGAAGGCATTAATCTCAGGAGCAGAAAACAAAGAGGGAACATTGAAGCAGACACCTAAACATGACTCATTAAGCCATTTGTCTCAATTAACATACTGAGACAATGGACTGATTATCTTGGTAACATTGGGTCATGTTATACCCAACAGCATGTGTCAAGGAATTGGCCCTTCAACATGAAGGAGGATATAATGCCCTCCTTAGACTGTAGCTGAGTCATCAGTTAGAGGGAATAAATCCTGATGAGGAAACGTGGTTAATTGATTAGAGCTAAGGAGCAAGAGCTTGGGCCTCCTGGTCCAACCTCTGGCTTTAGAATGACTCACAGCAGCTCTGGGCAAGACATTGAACCTCTGTGTGCCTCTGGTTCTGCAAAATGAGATGAATGCTGTCTGTCTCACAAGAAGGGCAGCCTTTTGACTCTGTTACTGAGCACAGTGTCTTGCAGCCTCTGCTGGGTACGCATCTCCCCGTGCCTCTGAGGATCCAGGGTTTCTTACTTTTTGCTGCAAAACTGACAGAAGGCCTGTGACTGTCCTAAGGTGCAAAGAAGGGAAGTGGGAAGAAGGCACAAATGACATGAACATGAGGGGAGAGGGTGCTAAGAATGGGGGTTATGAGAACTTGACTATTAGGGGCTTTATTCTTTGTTTCACAGTGACCAATACAAAGGAAGTTAAATGTGTTCTGCATGAGAATAAATGTTTCTTTTAATCCATGAGCCATTGATGCTGCAATACAATAATTAATGTTGTTGGTTTGTGATCCTTATAAGAAGCTTTTTCAATTCCTTTTCTGTCTCTAGAACCTGCAGGGGCAGGGACTTATGAGCTCTACTGATTTTCTATTTAGCAGAGAGAGATTTTTCTTTTCATTTTTTTTTTCTTTTCCTTTTTTTTTTCCTTGATGGAGGAGATTGAAAAGGGGACTTATCCTTATTTCTTGAGCTGAGAAGTGATAAAGTGCTTCTCTGGCTTGCTCTAATTCTGTATACCTAGGGAAAAAAGAGATGAACATATTTTAGCGGAGGCCACCACTGCTTTGGGAAAAGATTTTATTAGTGAAACAGATTTGTGGAGACAGCAAGGTGTCAGAAAAAATCTTTGGTTTAGTACTTAATAAAGGTGGGGGCAGCTCTTTGCAGTATTGCTTCTCTAGTGTAAAGAACCTGTTTTCTCTTTCTGTATCTGGCCTCAGGTTACTTTGGACTATGGTATCTCCAAGAGCTGGCATAATCTTTCAGACTGATTTATGTTACAGCATTTTCAATTACAGGTTAGTTATTTGTGTTGCCATCAAAGTAATTGATCTACAAATATTTATATTTGCTTGCTGGATGCGTGGTGCAGTTACAGATGTTGCTGGGAGCTGCAGGGGTGTAGGGAGAAGAGGCACAGCTCTCCTAAAGCCCAGTCCTACCAGTACCTCAGAAGGAGGAATGGTAAACGTGAGTGGAAATGAGAAAAGGTTAATGCAGCATCCCCCTTGACACTGTACTGCTTTTTCCTTTTGAGACTTTCTCACATGGAAATTACATAAGAACAAATTTAAGAGGGAAGATTTGCTGTTGACCTTTATGCCATCACTGTGCCTCGCCTCTTGAACCATTTTACTTATGTTTTTCAGTGAGTGATGGTGAGACTTGGCCTCTCAGACTCTGCTGCACTGTGTAATGTCTAACACCTCAGCTCTCACTTCTGAATTTCTCCTCTTTCCTTCTATGGTTTCCCATTCCTTAAAAAACTATCCAGAAACTGTCTGCTTGGTTACCTGAGCCTTAGCCAGATGTCCCCTCAAGATGCCAGACAGCCCATTAAGGTGCCACCTTCTAGAATCAGGCCTGTCAGAGAGCTCTCCAGTTACATTTTCAGACTACACATGCTCTTAAGGAGTCTTGCAGCAGACCCAGATCTCAGTCTTTTTATAAAGTTTGTGTCTCTTGTGTCTTCTCTGTCTCTGTCCCAATCTCTTCATTCCTTCTCTTCCTCAGCCTTCCTTACACCTGAGACTGCTTCTCCTTTACAAAGGAGTGGTAGCCTGTCATGGCCTTAACAGTGAGGAGTGAAAAGCTCAAATGCTCTACAAGCAGCGTGGAGTCAAGGCCGTGTTTTCCATGACAATGCAGACAGATCATATTTGCAGTAGTTGTGCTCCAAGAAAGCCTGACACGAGCCAGTTCAGAGAGGCAGGGCACAGAAACTGTGCTCTGGCTGTTGAAACAGTCTCTGCAGGTCTGACCCCGCAGAGCAGGAGTTGGAAACTGCCCCAGGCCATGGGGGTGTGATCTAGTTCAACGGTAAGGCAAGATCTTTAAGCAGGGTTTGCTGTGCATCTGCTGTAAGGTTGGTAATGCAATTGCAGTTCCCAGTTCTGTAGTATATCCATGAAATTCTGGGCAAATGATTGAAAGCAAAAATATGTGAGTGATGTGCCATCTGATTTCTTACAACAATGGTAGCGTTGGCACAGACTCTGACAAGTCCATATGACAAAATAATGTTTACACATCTGGCCGAATGGCTGTTCCTAGAAAGATTTTGGATCCATTTCTGAAGCTGAATCTGATTTTTAGAATCTCCCCTGCCTTTTTCTGTGCAGGAAAAAGAGCAGAGTTAGTTACAGGCTGTGATACCGGTACTGATGTGGAGCCTCATCTTGCTCTGAACATGTTCCCCTGCCTGATGTAGGTCAGGAGGGGAGGTAAAACAACCAGTGTTGGTCAAGACTGGCTGCACAGGGGACATATGAAGCTATGGTGCTGGCCGGGGCTCCATCTGGGCTTGCAGGCTTCCCTTGTGCCTTCCTTTGGTTAATCTTTGGATACCACTGTTTCTTTCCCTGCTGGGAAGGGGGGAGTTTCATTCCTTACTGCAGCTTTCTGAATGAAATGGAGATGTTAGCAGGTAATCCAGAGGAATGGGTCGCAGAATGCTCTGGTTTCCGAGGTAGTTGCCTGAAATGAAGGAGCCTTTTCTTCCATGCTATTTTTAAAAGAAACAAGGCAGTTGTGGTGTGTTTGCATTTCCCAGCCTGTGCCAAAGGGGGTGTCTCTGTGTGGTCAGCCCATGAATAGGGTACTTTGCCTAAACCAATAGCTGATGATCATCCCAGTTTAGGCGTAATTTTGAGTTTCACTTTTGATAGTAATGTGACTGAAAAGTACGAGGTAGGTAGTGTGTGCATGGGAGGCAGCCATTTCCTGCCAGCCAGTAATGTCTTTAGCAGAGGAATATTTCGGGAGGCGGCAGGATCACCGCAGATAGCTGATAGTTTTTGCAGGGGTTAGTGTTGTTAAAGAAAACACCTCGGTGTTCCTTGGAAAAGTAACCTCAGGGTTGGAAATGTGCACTGTGTACAAACTAATACAGGTACAACAATGTTGAGCACTTCCAGAAACTCCTGGCTGGTTTTTCCTCACGGAGGGGAAATTACTCCGTGTCCAGATGTGGCAAAGGGTAGGAAAGTTTAAACACGCATGGAGGGAACATAACTGTAGCAAAAAGCCAGCGTGGTATGGCAAAGCTGAAGAGAAACCTGCTCGTTCTTGAGTTTCAGACCATTGCTCCGGAAAGCAGGTGACAGCGAAACTCTGGTCTCCCTGACTGGATTTGTCATCTCTTTGTAGATTCTTAGCCTGAGCACAGCAGGCAGGACAGGGCAAATGTGGAGCTGCTGCCTGGCCACAGCTTTTTCACCAGGCATAGTTACGGAGCAAACCAAAAACCAGACAATGGGTTTCACCTTCTTACTGCAAGGAAGTAGAAGACTCTCTGGAGTTAATTACCCCTTGAGTTTTCTAAGAAAATAAATCGATCTCCTGTTTAGAAACACTTGGATTTTTGCGTTTAGGAGGAAAGTTGTGGTTTCTTGCCTGTCTGCTCCAAGGGCAGGTGAGCTGTAGGTTAAGAGCTGCCATCCTTGAAAGCTGCCCTTGCTTGTCTGGGTTGATTGTAACTTTCTTACTTAAAGGAATCAGCTAATGAGGAGACAGTGCTGAGGACAATGTGTGTTCCTGTGTTCTTTGCTCCTCCAGTTCATCCCCACCCACACCCCAAGCTACAGCTGGTTCTCCTGAAATCAGTCATCGTCTACAACGTTGCCTGCCTCAGAGCCTGTTCCCTGGAGTCCTCGGTTAACCGTGGTGGGGAAATAGCTGAGGAATAATGAGAAAGATACTTAGTGGGGATTGAATTCCCTTTTCTGCCTCAAGTCTTCAAAAAGTAGCTGCTGTGGCTTTTTGAGCAAGGCAGTGAGTGAGTGGTTTTCCCAGGGAGGCTCTGTGAGCAGGGTGTGCAGTTGGCCAAGTAAAATTATGCTTTTGATTGACACTGCAGACTGTCCTTAGGAGTAGCAGAAAACCAGCAGTGTTGGTGAGGAGTGAGATTTGGGGGGAGATAAGGCTCTGCCATCTGCCAGGGTGTTTTGCAGCTTAGTGTCTGTTAAAGCAGCGTATCTTACAGAGAAATCATCTGTTAAAGGCACCTAGATAAGGCTTAGCAGTTTTTGTTGTTATAAGATGCCTAAATTAATGCCTAAAATGTGAACCTTCTCCAGTAGCATCTGTGCCTACAAGTGTTTGCTGACAGAAGTATTAATGGCAGAGAACTTTGCTGAATTCCACTCTTCTTGTTGTTTATCTGGTGAAGCCCAAAGGCTTGATACGGATTTCTCTCTATTTTTAGCAGTTTGCTTTGCAGCAGATGTCTATGCATCGAAGCATTCATTCCTTCTACTGTCGTGCAAACAGCTACAGTCTGAATTTGTTTGTTTACAAATCAGAATGTTTGGATAGCAGACTTCCTTGGGGAGACACTCTAAATCCAGGGAGGGAGTGAAAAATACTGTGGTTTCCAGTCACCTCTTTTAATGGAAAATAAGAAAATGAAACAATTCTGATTGCATCCTCGGAGCATGTAGCTGCTTTAGACATTTGGATCAACTTTGCTCTTGAGTACAAGATGAGATAGTTCCTTTCTGGCTAGTGAAGAAAAATGCTGATCAATGTGAAATAATTAAGAGCACTAAATTGTGGGAAGGTGCTGTCCAAATGGCTTTTGATTACTTGTCTGTCTTCTTTTATTTCGGTAATGAACTGCTTCACAAAGACTTAAAGCCACTTTATATATTTCTTACTTGACAAATGAGGCCCGAGACTTTTAAAGACACTAAAATATAATAGACCTGAAGTCGTAATAAAAGCAACTTGATAATCTTCAGATGTGAAGCTTCCAACAATTGCTTTTTGGTTTCCTGAAATCAGATTTCTCCGAGTGGTGATTTTTGCTGAATATTCTGATTGGGGGTGGTGTGAGAGCTGCCCTCTCTGCAGGCACATTGAACACCTCCAGAGGAAAGAGAAGCTCTATTCCAGTAGCTGGTTCTTCGTTCTTATGAAGGTATTTTAAAACCAAACAACCCCCAAACACCCACACAACAACCCCAATACTGAACCACCTCCAAACAAGCACAGAACAAAGAGGAAATCACAAGAAAAATAGGGCTTCTATTGATCTTCAGATGTGAAAGTGGCCACGGTTCTTCTTTGGCCTCCTGAAATGGGATTTTCCCAGTGATTTATTTTGCTTGACAGTTTCTTCCTATTGGCAGCAACATCTTCAAAAATTCCCAGTCATCCACTGCTGATGGTGTTGGTGGGAAGGGCCCATGCTCACTTCCTGGGAATGAAACTGCAAGCCCTGTCAGGGCTTTTCTTCTAGCAAGCTGCATGCCCAACTTCGTGCTAAGAGTCATTGTGCTAACAGAAAGGCAAACAGAGTACTGACAGAGTGGATGACTGGCAAGGTTTTTTTTTCAAAAACTTGGTGCCAGTGATTTCCAAAGTTGTTCTTGGAAATGGAGCAGTTTGAATTTAAACCTGTCTGGAACAGTTCTCTCTCAATACCTGGAACTGGTGGTGAAAATCAAAGGAGGGGAAGTGTCTCAGCCTGGCCGGTGGATGAAGTCAGATTGAAGTCATCCACTTTTTGCAGGGGTGAATTGTGGTGCCTCAGTCCCATTTAGGGAGGTTGCCAGGTCACCAAAACCCATGTTCAGTTTTTTATGTACAAGTCATGCAGTTCCAATAGGAAAGACTCACAGGCTTGTTGTGATTAAGATGCTTCCCAGAGATGGGACACTGAGCAGTAACTTGAACCGACTTTAGTGCAACTCGAGAGTACAATGGACACTAATTTCTTATCTATTTCTTGTCTTCTTTTTTACATGTTTTTTTTATCTGAATAGAATGAAAATGTTTTGATTTCATCCTGATGTGGCACAAAAAATAAAATCCCTTTCAAGTTTCACCTTTTCTATAAAATGGATTGGTTCTGTAATGGAATGTTGTGATGTTGCTGCAGGTTCCAGAACGTGCTACACAGCCCATGTGAACAGGTGAGATATTGTGAATGTGGTGACTTGTGCTCTGCTCCCTAAATCAGTATCTTAGTCTGATGTTCACTGCATTCACTGGAGCAAGATGCCCAGAGAGGTGGTGGCTGCCCCATCCCTGGCACCATTGCAGGGGAGGTTGGCCGGGGCTCTGAGCACCCTGCTCTGGTTGCAGATGGTCTTGCTCCTTGAATGTTCTTTTTCTAACCCAAACCATCCTGTGATGACTGCAGTCGTAGTTCTCATGTTACTCTGATGTGGTTACTGGAACACAAGATCTAGTGCTTCATTTTCATCTAAATTGGGTTTGCCTGATGATATTGGTTTGGAGATGGATGACAGATAGGAGTTACCTTCCTTCCAACATCCAGCTTACGCTCCCAGGGAAGTTTTTAAGTCTCTGTGAGATTCATGCCCTGCCATAAGAAGTCCTCTGCAGACAGAGCACTAGTTTTAGCCCTGGTGCTGTAATGTTTTAAGTATCTTCATATTGGCCTGACTTTAGAGCTGAGGAATTTGCCGTGACGTATGTTGCCATTGCAAATAATTTTCGTGCTCCTCATATGGAAGAACAGGCTGAAGCCACGCGCTGTGCTAGAAACGAGCAGAACATTTCAGAGTGTGACGCTGGGCTGATTTGGTTTAAATATTTGTAAGTTCTGAGGCGTTTTGCAGAATAATTGTTGCAACACTATTGTTGGTTTTATCACTATTATTATGAAAGAGGAAAAATTCTCACGTCTCTCACAGAAAATAAGACACAATAAATTGAGGTTTTCTGCTCAGAATTTTGTTTCTAGAATGCAATCTTAAAGTGAACAAGTTAAAGAAGATGTAAAGACAGGAAAATTCAGAAGAAGCAGGATTCTTCTGGAAGTCAAAAAGACCCATCAGGTCTGAAACATGATTTGGGGTGAAAGATGCTGTATGGATCCAATTAAAATTGAGATGGATTGTGTAACCCTTACTGGGAAGTTGAATGTACCTAACTGACTAACAATAGAAATGAGGGCGGGTGATTAAGACAATAATTTTTGCATTAATAACCAAGAACATTCCCATTAGGAGAAGGTAAGGTGCATAGGGACGCCAGAGCATCCCTGCAGTTTCCTCCTGCAGAATTTGGAGAAGGATTAGCAACCACATGGGACAACATGGGGAAAGATGGAGTAACACTATCCCTCTAAAGAGCAGTGGATAAAACCCCCCAACTTCTTATTTGAGAGAAGTTTTAGGATTTTTTTCCCTTGATACCAAAAGAAGCACGTTATTTACAGTCGCTATAAATGGAAATGGTCTGTGAGCTCTTGAACAGTATCAGGAATGAATGAGAAGGACTTAAAGTTCAGCTTTCCTGAGTACAGGCATGAACTAACCCCAGGCAGACCTCAGGCTCTTGAAAAAGCTGTGCTGCAAGTTGTTGATGCTTTTGCTTCATCTTCACAAAAGTGACTTTGATAATTAGCCCTTTTAAAGGAAAACTTTACTGGAAGTAACTTTTTCCTTTTTTTGTGAGAACAGAAATCTGGCTTAATGTGCATGGTGCTATACCCCTTGGGCTCAGAGATTAATTGATGAGTGATAAAGATCACTTTGTCTTTCTGTTTCCTGAAATGCCTGTTTCCCTACATGTCTTCGCTCCATTGCCTTCAGTCTTGTTCTGCCTAATTACACAGAGTGTCACAGCACAAGCAGGTGGTAAATGCTCCAAAGAGCTGTACAATCCATTTTCCCAACCAGAAGCTGCCTCCAGTGCCACTAAGGTTTCTGTAAAGCTTGTCTTGCAACTTGTTCTGGCTTTCAGAGCTAACACTTTCTCCAGAAGACGCTGATTTTTCTTTCTGTCAGCCTTTCAGTTAACTAGAGTAGAAGTTTACAAGAAAATCAGCTAGTTTTCAGTGTCCCTCAAGACATTTTGCAGAGCCCTGTTATGCAATTGCAGATTCTTCTATTTTACATGATAAATGACTTGGTACAGTGCATCTGCCTGCTGAAGGCAGCTGGCTGCACCCATCTCATTATACACATTCATGGTATATCTTGCTTACATCTCTCAGCAGTTTTCTCCTTGTGCTGCAGCTCAGTCTTGCAGCTGTGCAGGCAGCAGGGCTGGTACCTGTGGAGGGAAGAACAGCAGCAGGTTCTGAACAAGGCTCTACTTGAAACAGAAGTCAGTTTTCTCCATGAAGTAAGGATTGGTGGCTCACCCGAGGAGAAGTGCCTGATCTGGCTGTTGCTCAGTTTTTGCTCTGTGGAAATAAACCTAAGTCTGCTCAGCTTTCTGGTTTTGAGTAGGATTTGTGGCTGCTGAGTGTGGAACTAGTTTGAGTAACATAACTAGTTAAAAATTAAAAATCCCCTCTTTATAGTTGTCCTAAATTCAAATCAAATCTTGGCTTTTTGTTTTGTTGAAGTACATATTGTGCGTATTTTATTTGTATGGTCTTGGCACACTTGTCGCATGCTGGGGAAAAAATAACCTCAGCCCTTAGACAAAACAACTTTCTTCTAAATTCAAGAGGATCTCCTTTTTGTAAGCAAGCCACTGTTTAATTTTCTGCATTTGATGTTTGAGTGGCATGTAAAAGCAACTTACACAACAAGCCATGTTCTTAATTTGTAAATGAATCAACATCTTACTAAGAAATAGACCTCAAGAATCCAGCTAGCATGTTGATGTACACCAGCTTTTGTTGTTGCTTTGTTGTTTCTGGGGAGACGCCCAGACTAAAAATGGAAAAGTTCACTATCCTTTTCTAGTTATGAGGAGCAACATAACAGAGGAGGCTTCCTAATAGGAGAGCTCTTCCTTTTTTTACCTGCTCTGTCTTCTATGGCATCAAGGGCACAGTTTTCACACTTAGATTCTCATGTGAAATAAGAGTTAAGTGTCTGCTAGATGGATATTACCTAGACTCTTGATACAGTTGAAAGTAGAATAGATTACTTCTCTACTTTATACCACATGTAATCTTGTAATCTTGAGCAAGCAGATTTAGCACATGCAGGAGGACTAGATGGTACATTTCCAGGCAGGAGAAGGTTGGCCATTGGACCTTGGGTACCCTGTGGTCCCTCTGCATGTGCAAATCTCCTGCAGAGGTGCTGCAGTTATTCTTTATGCTCTCACTTGGCTCCCAGCTTGTCCCGGTGTATCCCAAATCTCTCAATCTTCATTTTTGCTCTGAAAATCAACAGTGACTAAATTTCTGCTAATTTATGTTTATCCATGACAACTCTAGGGAAGCTGGCAGCTCTTTCACAGCTGAGCTCTAGGACTTTTCACAACCTCCCTGTAGTCTTCTCTAGCTTGTGTGTCTGATTCAGTAGCTGGGTTTAGAGAGTGCTTTGATCTGCTGGGGAAAAAACTTCAGATGAAACTGTTCCCTGTTCTACCCAGTTCTGCCTGGCTTAAAGACCTGGATGCAGTCTTCTCTAGCAGCTCCTCTGGGCTGAGTTGCTCTCCCGTTCCAAATAGTGCCCTTGACAGGGAATGACACAAATACAGGAACAGCTTCCTGTCCTTGCTCCAAGAAATATTTAGCTAGTGAGACAAAGCAGAGCAAGTTCATGAGGAGAAGCTGAGAGGCTGCCAGCTGGTAATTAGTGACTGCTTGATTCAAGGGTTCCCATTCTTAATCCAAATCCATCAAAGCTGGGTCTTGGTCCTAAATTTCTTTCACCCTAAATGGCTTTGGCAGTTGACTTTGAGTTCAAGAGGAGAGCACTACCTATTGTCTTCTGTTTTGTGTGAGCTGGGCTTTACCTGCGTTGGCACACTCTAAGGAGCCTAATCTGGAGATCAGCATCTCTTTTTGGTGCAGGATTAAACACTGAATTTTCTTCAGACTCCACCTCTCTCCTATTTAATACCTTAGCGATCTGCTGCTCGTTACACTGGCTTCTTACTGCAAAATCTTATGAGACCTTCTTTGTTACTGTGATAATTAATGAAGTGTTTGCGTTTCTCAGTAATCCCAAATGGTTGGGCATAGGATCAAGAACCTGTTCTTATTTACCTTGTTCTTTGAAGATTTTTATTCTAAATAGGAAGGTTCTCACCTCAGCTGCAGCTAGAGACAGGAATAGATTAGGGGTAAATGAAGTGTTGACATAAATTGCACTGAAAAAGTATAAATGAGGCAGGAGTGGAATTTTAAAGTGATATTTTTTAGCTTGCTCAGAAGTTTGCCTCCTTTTCTTGCTCTGACATCAAGGTGTAAATCCCATTGGGTTTGATATTAAAACAGCACCTCTAATCTTGGAATTATTTTGCTTTGTGGCAACCCTGTAGAGTAGGATTGATGTTGGGGTTTTCCAGGTAAGGAAGTGTGGCATGAAAGAACTGTGCATGACCTGAAGTCACAGAGGAGCTCTGGTAGGGAGAAAATGCTGAATACACATCTTCAGCTTGTACCTTCCTCTCTAACCCCTTCATTTCTGGAGTGAAGTCTCTGCCTATGGGAGAAGAGCAATAAATGAAGGCTGAGCAGAGCTGAATCTTACGCTGTTAATGTCTTAGCCGAAGTGTTCTGCGGTTCCTATAGTCACCTTTAAGTATTTCCAGTTGTTGTTTGGGGTTTGTTTCGGTAGTGGTTTGTTGGTGTGTGTTGGTTTCACTGTGATATGTTTGTTAGCACTTGGGTTATTACAGAATTAATGACAAATCCAAAATGTGCTTGATAAGAAAGGTGTGACCAAGGCTGAGGTTAAAATTCCATCTACCTCTATTCTTGTAAAAGAAGGGTGGGAAACGTTCCCACTCTGTCTTCGGATGTGCTTGATGGCCGTGAAGTGAGGTATTCTTATCTGACCCTCAGGGAAAACCTCGATTGTGTGCATCAGGGCAATGTCCCTGAGTCAGAGCTGGTCTCTTGGCCCAGGCAGGATTACTCAAAAAGCCAGTGTGGTTTATGGAGGCACAAGGGATTGTGCTAGGCTGAAAACCATGTGCCACAAACTTAATAGCGGATGCACAGTCACATGAAAACAATTGTTTAAATGCTAAACGTAACCTCATAACAAGGCCCAAAGCTCCCCACTTACGGTCTGACTGGAGCCCCAGCTGTGTTTGTGAGCGATTTCCCTGACTTCGTGGTTGGAAAGCAAAGCTCCAGCTGTGTTTCTGGGAGAAGGGTGTCCCGCGTTGCCCCAGGAGTGCCGTGAGGAGGTGGCAGAGGAGGAGGAAGCCACCCCAGCCCGGAGCACGGGGCTGTGCCGAGGAAGTGACTGCATACCCCGCTTCGGGGGATAGCTTCAGAGGAGGAGCTGGCTACAGCCCTGCGAATATGATTTGGCCTCGGGCCACGCAGAAGCTAGGAATGACCTTAAATAGTAGTCGAACTTGTGTTAGCATGCGCTGCCAGAACGGCTGCCGGGCCGTCCCGCGCTGCTCGTGAGTCAGCTCATGGGCTGCGGGGCTGAGCACAGGCCAGGCCGCGGCTCGCTCGGCCTGGGAGACGAAGGCCGCCTTACTCATCGCCGCTCGGCATGTGCTGGCTTAAGGTGGCCATGGACTCTTGCAAGGATCAACACGTCCTGATTTCGTTGACATCAGAGCCGGGAGTCAGCGCTTCTGTGAAATGGAGGCCGCTGGCTACAGACTCTACAGACTTAGGCAAAGGGCAAACGCAGCTGCGATCGAGATCAGCCTCGGGCCGTGCGATCGGTGCTGCTCGGCTGGCTGAGCTGCAGTGTGGATCTCGTCCTGCTGCTTTAGTGAGGAAGCTTCGTGGGTATTTCCATTTGCACAGAATGGTTGCACTTCAGGGGCAAAGACTCAGCTGCTCAAAAAAGCCTTCTGTTTTGAGTGAAGTCTATAGAAGCGTGCGCTGGGTGTAGGTGGCAAGGTGTGGGCAGTGGGAGGCTGCAGGGGCCTCTGTAAGGAGGGGGTGCTGGGTTTGGCTGGGGTTGCCCTGTGCCAGACAGAGCTGGGTCCAGCACCCTCACTGCAGAGCCCAGCTGGGCTGGCAAGATACACTGGTGATGGATCTCTGGAAAATACATTTCAGAAAGGGGCCAAGTGGCCCCCAGGCACTGAGAGTGAGAAGGAAAAGGTGTGAGGAAGCAGCCCTGTGACCTTGCAGGTCAGTGAGGTAGGAGGGGGAGCAGCCTGTGGAGAGGAGCATTCCAGAGCAGAGTCCCACCATGCAGCCTCAGATGACCCTATGCTAGAGCAAGGGGATGTCCTGACAGGAGCCATGGCTCAGAGAACTCACACTGGAGCAGGTGAAGAGTCCCAGAGAGCAACTGTTGTGAACTGACCATAATCCTCCAGTCTCTGTCTCACTGCGCTGCTCGAGGCTGGGGGGGAAGCAGAGGAGTCAGGAGTGAAATTGAGCCTGTGAAGTTGAGGGTGGAGGGGGAAATGTTTTGATTTGATTCTTACTTTACAAACCTATTTTAGTTGGCAATACGTTTTAAATTACTTTAAAACACAAAAAGTCTGTTTTGCCTATGGCTGCAGTTGGTAAGTGATCTTCCTGTCTTTCTTGGCCCACAGGTCTTCCATCTTGTTTTCTTCCCCTGCCCTGTTGAGGAGGGTGAGTTTTCTTAGTCTCCCAACATTCAACCAAAATCTCTTCAGGAAGAGCCAATGTGTCAGCATCAGCATCTCCATCAGAACAGCCACTGCTGCTCGTGCCTCGGCAGCTGCTGCACCTCCCCGAGAGCCTGTGAGGTCTGCATGAATTGCAGGAGATACAGCTGGAAGCTGGGTGAGCACAATTTACTAACACTTACAAATTCTAGGTGGGAATATAATGTTACCTTAGGCTAATAGTTTTAAAATAAATCATCTGAATCAGACACCTGCCTAGGTGATCACCATAGCAATTTCAAAACAAACAACGGTAACCTTAAAATCATCAAGAGTATCGAAGGAGAATGAGGTCCTGGGTTGCAGTTTTGGAGACTATTTAGGATTATGCCTATGTGGTCTTTTTGCAGGCAAGCATGAACTTGTTTGCCACATGCAATGAGCTGACCAAAAGACACACGACTATGTAGGACTCTGTGCATGAACTAGCACCTACCACATCTCTGCAGACCTCAGTAGCCTGGGGGGAAAAAAACATGTGTCTGCAGAAGCCCTGCCATGCTAGGTTCAAAGGGGCTTATGCTTGGCTGGATCTGAACACAGGTAGAACAAACTCCTCCTGTACCATGTCAGCATATCCAGAGTGAATCAAAAGCTGAAGCTTGTTGTCTGGCAGAGGATCATCAGTGCCTGAGCTGCCCTGGTCATCCACACTGTACAGTGTGTGTTCAACCTTCAAGCTGATCAGGGAACATCTTCCTAACTGGCTATGTATACATATCTTTCCCTCTTAAGTCATGTGTGCATCTGACTGAGCTGCTTGAAATCGTCTTTGGGACTAAAGAGAAAACCAGTAAACCTGATTAAATGGATATTAAAAGCAGTCTGAAGGAAGGAAAAGGGCACTGGCACCCATATATCTCACTCTGGGGTATCTGCGTCAACAAAGGCAGAAAAGCAGCTGTTGGAATTGTTAGCAGAGACCTCTTGAGTGATGATGTCTTTACATGAAAATGTGCAGTTAGCATCCTGCTGTGATAGTATCAGCAGCTGCTTCTAGCTTCAGCCCTTCTCTGGAGTTCAGGCTCCACATGCAGACCAGCTGAACTCTGCCCACATCGAGGGGGGAATACTAGGTGCTTGGACTGGCTTCCTTGCTCTAATCTGGAGGAATCAACGAGATCATGGTTCAGGAATGCTCCTAAGAAACCACAACAAGGGATTGTGAGCAACTGCAGACATGGGAAGTCTGTGCACCACAGAACCCACTTCTCTTCAGAGAAAGGAAAAAGGGGGTTGGAGGTGGAGATGACCCAAAGCAGGAGAAGCTCTGGGATTTCTGACTCATCTCACTTAGGGGTCTTCTAAAGCAGCACTTTGTGTTGCTTCATATAGAGAATGGGATTTCCTGGTGGCACCTGTAAGACTGGGACATCGAATATGGAAGAGGCTCCCAGATGACTGGTGATCTTCCCAGGCAGATGGCAAAAAGGTTTTTAATGCCCCAGGCCTGTAGATTTGCAAAGAACCAGATCTTCAATCTGTGATTTACTAAAAAAATAAAAACCAAAAAGCCAGAGATTTGAAAGAGGAAAAAAAAAAACACCATTAAAACTGCTGGCTGCCAGTATAACCTGTTTTAATGGTATCTCTCCATCTGTCTTACTATGCAGACAGGTGCTATTTTCTATGTGAGAAGATAGAAGCTATAAAAGGCAACTAGTAGAATAATGTTTCTGGTTTTACAGATCCTAGAAATGTGCTAGTTCTTCACGTTGTTGAATTTTTCACTTACTCCAAGTTTTTCTTCTGGAATGGCCAGTGACTTTGGATACCCCAGACTGGGATGGTTGATACATAGATGTAGGTATATGCAGACAAAGAGCATGCTGGAGGTGTCTTGAAAAAAAAAGAGAAGAAATATAGATGTTTATACTTAATGGGAATGCTGTAATTTCTCCAGTATGTTAAGAGATAAAAGATAGACCAAACAACTGAAAGAGCACCATAAAAGATTTTAAGAGATTTTTAGCCTTGCTTAGTCTTTGATTGTATTTTTTTTCCAGTCAGATGTTCCTAATGCAAAATTACAATACAGCATCAAACTCAGAGTTAATGAATGTGAACAGTAATTCTGATGTGACAAACACTTGTTTATAAAGCATGACAATTATTAACTACTGTAAAAATTGTTTTGGAAATATTTCTTGCTCTTTTCTGTGTAGTGGCGTAAGTACCTGCAAAGGACAGAATCTTTCAGCTGGATTATGGGGAAAAATTCTCACTTGGGACCAAATACCACTTTGACTTTAGGTTATAAACCAGCAAAATCTCATTTCACGGACTGTTGTGTTTACATCATAGCTTTTGACAAGGACTGTCCCAGCTTTGACAATATTCTTTTCATATCCCTTTTTCCCCAGCATGCCGAACAACCCTCTCTGGTTCCCAGAGCAACTCTGTATCTGCAACTCTTCTTGGAGGCTGATAACCCTCCTGACTTCCTGTCGACAGATGGAAACACCCAGGAGGTTGTTGCTCCCACTGAAGTAGTCATGTTGTCTAGCTTAACAATTTCACATGGTTGTATATTGAGGCACTGGTGTCCTAAAAGCTTGCTTCTTCTGAAGAAGTGCATACTGCACATACTTGATTGTCTGACTCATAATGCTGGTGCCAGGACTTGAGCTTTTCATTTCTATTTATTCACCACGGGAAACCTAAAGTACAAATACATTGGATGAAAGCCTGGCTCCAGTGAAGTCAAGGACAACATTCTCATTGATTTCTGTAGGCAGAGAACTTCACTTCTGTGCTTTTGGTTATACTTTACTGTTCCTGGCTTAGGGCTAAAGTGACATTTGAAAAGATTCTGTTACCCATAGTGATGATGAATTCCAGTGGCACTTCCAAACACAGCGTACAAGAAGCATCTGTTTCTATCCTGAAGAGCTTGTAGCTTATAAAGTAAGCCAGATTTGAAGCAGTTCACAGTGAAGATGATTTTTTTTTTTACCACAACCCCTGCTCAGACCTTGTGTCCATCTGAAGCTCCCTTATGCCACGCCATAGAGAAGGGAGAAAAAAAGAAGGTAAATGTAGCTGGCACAGGGTGTGGATTGGCTTTTAGCAGCACGCAGAGGTTTGGTAGCAAGCAGTCTTCATCTGGTGAAGCTTGTGTCCACCAGTCCCACAAAGGGAGGCCACGTCCAAACAGCCCTGATGTTGATAGTGGTTCCAGTGCTGTCACAGCACCTTGGTACACTGCAGCAGCTCTGCTGTTCATCTCATCTGTGCTGCAGTACCTGGGTTTGCTACTTGTCTACAAAAGTGAAAAGAATTGCTTTGGATTATACTGAGTTAGGGAGCTGGACTTGGCTGTAGCCTTCTTATTAACACGTTGCAAGAGCTCACTTTCATGTGCTTTGTCAAGTACAAATTCTGATTATCTTTTTTTCTGTTAGGTTTTTCTGGTGGTTGTTTGTTTGGTTTTTTACAAGAAGAAAACAAAAGCCAACCAACAAAAAAAACTAAACCAAAAAAACCAAACCCAAACCATGCACTCAGGAACATAAAATTTCAAGGAAAAACCATCAGGTATCTTAAAGTGCTTAGCATCTGAGTTGAGAAGTCCATTGGTTAAAAAAAATAATACTGACAGCTCCCCAGTGCCCAATTAATCATTTGCTTTTAACAACAGAGACTCCCAGGCAGACACAAACGTGGAACAGGAAAGCAGGAGAAATGAAACAGTCCTTTGTCCTGTGGCTGAACTTGCTGCCCTTGCAGGGACACCAACAGTTTATCTGGGCAGAGAAACCCACTGGCCCACTTGGCATCCTGCAGCTCCTGGCATGTGTTAAACAGGTCGGTAGGTGGTCTGGCTCAGACCTCTTGGACGTGCTTTCTCACAAGGTTCCTTGCTTTGCAGGGGGAAAAACACTTCAACAGAAAGATCTTTTCCGTGGAGTTCATAAATTGTTTCATGGTACTTAGAGTGCTCTGGTAAATATGTAGCTAAACTTGAAAAACTGCAGTTATTTCAGTGGTACCCCATAGGATTTGTATGGAAACTTGCTTTGTCTTGGTGATCTGCGCAGCCATCTTAGGAGAGAAACTGTAGGTTAAACAGAGCTCGTGCATTCAGAAATCCTTCAAGTTTTGGGGTGAAATGATCTGGCTGAAAATTTCAAGTAGTCTAATTAAGAATCACAATGCTGCTTCTCTGCCTTAGTGTATCTGACAGTGTCTTTTTGCTAGGAAGGCTGTGACACATTTCACATGCTTCAAATCCAGTAGGGAGTTAGTGTCTTTTACTGCTTTATTATTTTTATCATTTTTTTATGGGAGGAATGCATTATCTTTATATAAAGTATGCCTGATTTACACTATACTTTAGGAAGAACTTTCAGGTTTTAAGGGGAGAATCAGATGGAAAAAGGGGGAAGGATGTGGAAAATTCAAGATATACTGGCCAGTGCTACACACCTATTTTCTGTCAGCTTAACGTTACCTCTTAGTGCTGCTTTCTTCAGAGGTTGTTGGTATAACAACTGACTGTTATTTGGAAGGTAACAATTTTCTTCTACAGCCTTTCACTTACATGCAGTGGTGAGGACACCAAGCCATGACTTTCAGAGGTGGAGGCAATGAGATTTTATTGAAGTTGGTCGTTACTGGTTATCAGCTGGATCAGCAAAACAAGGGCCCAAGGTGGAAGACTGTTTGTCTTTCATCATTTTTTATTCTTAAATTGGTGTATTTTGCATAAGGGATTATGTGTGCTGATGACCTCATGAGTGGGTAACTCCTTAAGTAACTATTTCATTTGATAGAATTGTCCAATTGCTTATTTTAAATATTTGAATTTATTTCAACTACTGTATAATATAAAGTGCATAAGCTCTGTACATACTTGTCTGTCACATCAGTGACTGATTCTTTTCTATGAACTGGCTTTAGATGGTTTGTTCCACATCAGTGGGAAGGTGGCAAAGTGGCCATGGTTAAGAATAGCCCTTCCCAGTACGTGACCTAAATGAACTGCTCTGTGAAATGAAGAACCAGGGCTTTAGGTATCAAGAGAGCTTTACTGGAAAAATTGCCAGTAACAAATTGAAGGGGGCTTCTGAAGCTGTTTGAGATGCCGAAATTTTGTCAAGATCCCATTTCAACATATATAGACCTTTGTTTTTCTGTGTTTCATGTCTTTAGTTCATGAGGAACGTTGTGAGTCTACACTCCTGGAAGCTGTCAGGCAAGTAGGTAGTGCAGGAAAGGGATTCCTAAAATATATATGAATAACAGCTTGTCATTCAGTCTGTTCTGTCTTCTAAAGCAAGAAATTGTATGTGCTACACGGTAAGCTGAAAAATTTTAATTGGACATTTCTTTTTAAGAGAAGGGGGTGCAGAGAATCAGTTTTGTGTCCC